>CAUYLG010006103.1:0-19148 GCA_963573385.1 Cacajao melanocephalus | reverse complement strand
TTTATAATCCTTTGGGTATATACCCAGTAATGGGATTGCTGGGTCAAATGGTATTTCTATTTCTAGATCCTTGAGGAATTGCCACACTGTCTTCCAAATGGTTGAACGAATTTACGCTCCCACCAACAGTGTAAAAGCGTTCCCATTTCTCCACATCCTCTCCAGCATCTGTCTCCTGATTTTTTAATGACCACCATTCTAACTGGCATGAGATGGTATCTCAATGTGGTTTTGATTTGCATTTCTGTAATAATCAGTGATGACGAGCATTTTTTCATATATTTGTTGGCCTCATATGTCTTCTTTTGAAAAGTGACTGTTCATGTCCTTTGCCCACTTTTTGATGGGGTTGCTTTTTTTCTTGTAAATTTAAGTTCTTTGTAGATTCTGGATATTAGCCCTTTGTCAGATGGATAGATTGCAAAAATGTTTTCCCAGTCTATTGGTTGTTGGTTCACTCTAATGACAGTTTCTTACGCTGTGCAGATGCTCTTAAGTTTAATTCAATCCCATTTGTCTATTTTTGCTTTTGTTGCCATTGCTTTTGGTGTTTCAGTCATGAAGTCCTTGCCCATGCCTATGTCCAGAATGGTATTGCCTAGGTTTTCTTCTAAGGTTTTTATGGTGTTAGATCTTAGGTTTAAATCTTTAATCCATCTGGAGTTAATTTTTATATAAAGTGTAAGGAAGGGATCCAGTTTCAGCTTTCTGCATATGGCTAGCCAGTTTTCCCAACACCATTTATTAAATAAGGAATCCTTTCCCTATTGCTTGTTTTTGTCATGTTTGTCAAAGATCAAATGGTTGTAGGTGTGTGGCATTACTTCCAAGGCCTCTATTCTGTTCCATTGGTCTATATCTCTGCTTTGGTACCAGTACAATGCTGTTTTGATTACTGTAGCCTTGTAGTATAGTTTGAAGTCAGGTAGTGTGATGCCTCCAGCTTTGTTTTTTTTTTTGTTTTGTTTTTTGTTTTTAGGATTGTCTTGGCTATGTGGGCTCTTTTTTAGTTCCATATGAAGTTTTGGGTGGCTTTTTTCTAGTTGTGTGAAGAAGGTAAATGGTAGCTTAATGGGGATAGCATTGAATCTATAAATTACCTCGGGCAGTATGGCCATTTTCACAGTATTGATTGATTCTTCCTAACCGTAAGCATGGAATGTTTTTCCGTCTGTTTGTGTCCTCTCTTATTTCCTTGAGCAGTGGTTTGTAGTTCTCCTTGAAGAGGCCCTTCACATCCCCTGTTAGTTGTATTCCCAGGTATTTTATTCTCTTCGTAGCAATTGTGAATGGGAGTTGACTCATGATTTGACTCTGTTTGTCTGTTATTGGTGTATAGGAATGCTTGTGATTTTTGCACATTGATTTTTGTATCCTGAAATTTTGCTGAAGTTGCTTATCAGCTTAAGGAGATTTTGGGCTGAGATGATGGGGTCTTCTAAATATACAATTATGTTGTCTGCAAATAGAAAAAAATTGACTTCCTCTTTTCCTTATTGAATACCCTTTATTTCTTTTTCTTGCCTGATTTCTCTGTCCAGAACTTCCAATACTATGTTGAATAGGAGTGGTAAGAGAGGGCATCCTTGTCTTGTGCTAGTTTTCAAAGGGAATTCTTACAGTTTTTGCTCATTCAGTATGATAATGGCTGTGGGTTTGTAATAAATAGCTTTTATTATTTTGAGATACTTTCCATCAATACCAAGTTTATTGAGAGTTTTTGGCATAAAGGGCTGTTGAATTTTGTCAAAGGCCTTTTCCACCTCTTTTCAGATAATCATGTGGTTTTTGTCTTTGGTTGTGTTTATGTGATGGATTACATGTATAGATTTGTGTATGTTAAACTAGCCTTGCATCCTAGGGATGAAGCCGACTTGATTGTGATAGATAAGCTTTTTGATGTGTTGTTGGATTCAGTTTGCTAGTATTGTATTGAGAATTTTTGTATCAATGTTCATCATGAACATTGATCTGAAATTTTATTTTTTAGTTGTGTCTCTGCCAGGTTTTAGTATCAGGATGATGTTGGTCTCATAAAATGAGTAGGGGGGGATTCTCTCTTTTTGTATTGTTTGGAATAATTTCAGAAGGAGGGGTACCAGCTCGTCTTTGTATATCTAGTAGAATTCAGCTGTGAACCCGTCTTGTCCTGGACTTTTTTTGGTTGGTAGACTATTAATTGCTGCCTCAACTTTAGACCTTATTATTGGTTTATTCAGAGATTCAGCTTCTTCCTGGTTTAGGCTTAGGAGGGTGTAAGTATCCAGGGATTTATCCATTTCTTCTAGATTTACTGGATTATGTGCATAGAGGTGTTTGCAGTAATCTCTGATGGTAGTTTTTATTTCTGTGGGATTGGTGGTGATATCCCCTTTATCACTTTTTATTGCATCTATTTGATTCTTCTCTCTCTTCTTTTTTATTAGTCTGGCTATTGGTCTATTTTGTTGATGTTTTCAACCAGCTCCTGGATTTATTGATTTTTTGAAGGGTTTTTTGTCTATCTCCTTCAGTTCTGTTCTGGTTTTAGTTATTTCTTATCTTCTGCTAGCTTTTGAATTGTTTTGATCTTGCTCCTCTAGCTCTTTTAATTGTGACATTAGGGTGCCAATTTTAGATCTTTCCTCACTTCTCATATGGACATTTAGTGCTATAAATTTCCCTCTAGATGCTGCTTTAAATGTGTTCCAGAGATTCTGGTATGTTGTGCCTTTGTTCTCACCAGTTTCAAAGAACATTTTTATTTCTGCCTTCATTTTATTATTTATCCAGTAGTCACTCAGGAGCAGGTTGTTCAGTTTCCATGTAGTTGCACAGTTTTGAGTGAGTTTCTTAATCCTGAGTTCTAATTTCATTGCACTGTGGTCTGAGAGACTGTTTGTTATGATTTCCATTCTTTTGCATTTGCTGAGGAGTGATTTACTTCCAATTATGTGGTCAATTTTAGAGTAAGTGCGATATGCTGAGAAGAATGTATATTCTGTGGATTTGGGGTGGAGAGTTCTGTAGATGTGTATTAGGTCTGCTTGGTCCAGATCTAAGTTCAAGTCCTAGATATCCTTGTAAATTTTCTGTCTCATTGATCTGTCTAATATTGACAGTGAAGTGTTTAAGTCTCCCATTATTGTGTGTGAGTCTAAGTCTCTTTGTAGGCCATTAAGAACTTGCTTTAAGTATCTGGGTGCTCCTGTATTGGGTGCATGTATCTTTAGGATAGTTAGGCTCTTCTTGTTGCATTGATCTCTTTACATTATGTAATGCCCTTTTTTGTGTCTTTTGATCTTTGTTGGTTTAAAGTCTGTTCTATCAGAGACTAGGATTGCAACCCTTGCTTTCCCCCCCCCCCCATTTGCTTGGTAAATCTTCCTCCATCCCTTTGAGCCTGTGCGTGTCTTTCCACATGAGATGGGTCTCCTGGATACAGCATACTGATGGGTCTTGACTCCTTATCCATTTCGCCAGTCTGTGTCTTTTGACTGGGGAGTTTAGCCCATTTACATTTAAGGTTAATATTGTTATGTGTGAATTTGATCCTGCCATTAGCTGGTTATTTTGCCTGTTAGTTGATGCTGTTTCCTCATAGCGCTGATGGTCTTGACAGTTTGGTATATTTTTGCAGTGGCTGGTACTGGTTTTCCTCTCCTTGTTTAGTGCTTCCTTCAGGTGCTCTTGTAAGGCAGGCCTGGTGGTGATGGAATCTCTCAGGAAGCCCTTGTCCATAGGAATTTTATTTCTCTTTCACTTATAAAGCTCAGTTTGGCTGGATATGAAATTCTGGGTTGAAAATTATTTTCTTTAAGGATGTTGAATATCGGCCCCACTCTGTTCTGGCTTATAGGGTTTCTGCCAAGAGATGTGCTGTGAGTCTTATGGGCTTCCCTTTGTGGGTAACCTGACCTTTCAGTCTGGCTGCCCTTAGCATTTTTTCCATTTCAACCCTGGTGAATCTGACAAGTGCCTTGGGGTTGCTCTTCTTGAGGAATATCTTTGTGGTGTTCTCTGTATTTCCTGGACTTGAATGTTGGCCTGCCTTGCTAGGTTGGGAAAGTTCTCCTGGATAATACCCTGAAGAGGGTTTTGCAGCTTGCATTCATTCTCCCCGTCACATTCAGGTACACCAATCAAATGTAGATTTGGTCTTTTCACATAATCCCATATTTCTTGGAGGCTTTGTTCATTTCTTTTCACTCTTTTCTCTAATCTTGCCTTCTCATTTTATTTCATTGAGTTGATCTTCAATCTCTGATCTCCTTTCTTCTGCTTGATTGATTTGGCTATTGAAACTTGTGTATGCTTTACAAAGTTCTTGTGCTTTGTCTTTCAGCTCCATCAAGTCGTTTATGTTTTTCTCTAAGCTGATTACCCTAGTTAGCATTTTTTCTAACTTTTTTTTGAGGTTCTTGGTTTCTTCGCGTTGGGTTAGAACATGCTCCTTTAGCTTGGAGAAGTTTGTTATTACCCACCTTCTGAAGTCTACTTCTGTGAATTCATCAAACACATTCTCCATCCAGTTTTGTTCCTTGCTGGTGAGCTGTGATAACTTGAAGAAGAGGCGTTCTGGTTTTTGATGATTTCAGCCTTTTTGTGCTGATTTTTCCAATCTTCAAGGATTTATCTACCTTTGGTCTTTGAAGTTGGTAACTTACAGATGGGATCTCTGAGTGGATGTCCTTTCTATTGATGTTGAAGCTATTTCTTTCTGTTTGTTAGTTTTCCTTCTAACAGTTGGGACTCTCTGCTGCAGGACTGCTGGAGGTCCACTCCATACCCTGCATGCCTGGGAATCACCCATGGGGGCTGCAAAACAGCGAAGATTGCTACCTGTTCCTTCCCCTGGTAGCTTTGTCTTAGAAGGTTACCTGCCAGATGTCAGCCAGAGCTCTCCTGTATGAGGTGCCTCTTAGGATATATGGGGTTCAGGGAGCCACTTGAGGAGGCAGCCTGTCTCTTATCAGAGCTCAAGTGCTGTGCTGGGAGCTTCATTGCTCCTTTCAGAGCTGCTGGACAGGGATGTTTAAGTCTGCTGAGGTGGAACTCACAACTGCCCCTTTTCCCAGGTGCTCTGTCCCAGGAAGGTGGGGCTTTATTTATAAGTCCCTGGTGGGCTGCTGCCTTTCTTCAGAGATGCGTTGCCCAGCAAGAAGGGAGTCTTTTGTTACTTTATTTAGAAAAAAAGGATGCAGTTGTCCCAAAGAGCAGATGCTGGCCACTTGCCAGGACTTGCCTTTGGGTCTTAGCTGTTTGTGTTAGCTTGAGCAGTTTGTAGTGTTAATGATTGTAGAGGGAGCATCATGGGGAAGGGATGGGGAAGAGTAAGTATGCTTTCCAGGGGCAGGAAATGGATTTGGTAACCTTTTCCTTGCTGTTTTCTGGTCCGTTTTGGGGGGCTCCTCAAACGAAGTGAGGAAGAAAAACATTTTATTTCCAAATGGGTAAACAGTCTCTGCCCTTTTCTTCGAATCTCCCAAACAGCTCTATAGGAAAAAGGCTGTTAAGCCATTTAGAATTTTGCCAGTTATTCTTGAGGCCAGGTATGCATGGGTTGGGGTCATATGGCTGGGATGATGGGGCATCCTTGGGAAAGGTGCACAGAGAAATTGCAGTGGAAGGTATGGGGCTGTCTTGGGGTCAGCTTAGTGCTAATGATGAGGTCCTGTCTGGAACAGTGAAACATTTCTAATGAGGTTGAAAGCCAGCTCAGTCAGGTAATTTGGGTGCAACTCTCTCTGGTAGTGTCAGGGGAGAGGAAGCTTTGGTCCACTGTGATTGCAGAAGGCCCTTTAAGCCCTGGGATCCTGTGTCTTCCTCCTGAATCGGCTACCTCTTAGCTCTGACACTCGGTAAAGTTTTCCTGTGCGCTCCTTTCCCACAAACTCTTAGGATCACATAAAAACCCCCAGTCCTGAGGCATTTAGTCCTCCAGGTTCTGTCTTGTACCATTCTAAGGACTAGGCCTGACCTTTGAATTGGTATTTAGTTCCTAAGGATGATCCTTTATTTCTTTGCTTATTTCTTCAAATTGTGAACAAAAACAGGAAAAAGAACATAGAATATATGTCACTCCCTCAGACTCAAAGGGTTTTTTTTTTTTTCTCTTAAAAACAATGAGAATGTCTATCTCTCACCTCTCTCATACTTTGTTGGTTTTCCCCAAGTTGTTCTGAGACTTGTTTGTGATGAGAAGTTATTCCCTGAGAAGACCCCTGGCTTCTCGTGGGCTAACCCTGTCCAGGGCACTTACTTGTAAGTTAAAAAGAATCATGTAAAGCAATCACAGCGATGACATCATTCAAGATGAACAGAGGAGGCCGGCTGTAGTAGCTCACGCCTGTGATCCCAGCACTTTGGGAGGCTAAGGCAGGAGGATTGCTTCCATCCAGAAGCTCAAGAGCAGCCTGGGGCAATATAGTGAGACCCCATCTCTACCAAAAAAAAAAAAAAAAGCCAGGTATGATGGCAGCACCTGTAGTCCCAGCTACTCTGGATGCTAAGGCAAGAGGACAGATCACCCAAGGTCAGGAGTTTGAGGCTACAGTGAGCTATGATTGTGCCCCTGTGCTGCAGCCTGGGTGACAGAGAACAAGACCTTGTGTCTTTAAAAACAAAAACAGAGTAGAGTGTGGTGGATCCAGTTTTTTCCTCTTTCTTTTTGACTTTAAAGACCTTTCAGATTAAGAAGTGCCAACTCCTGAGCTGCATTGACCATGGAGAGTGAAGAAAACTAATGGTCCCTGAGGCTGGTATCTATGAGGTTCTTTGATACTTCTTTTCTCAAAGAAAGAAGGGGCAGATGTGGTGAAAATGTCATCTCCTTTCCAGGTTTAAAACACAATCCTTTGCCACATTCCAGTTTCTAGCTGAGATGTGGGGTGAGTCCCATGGAACTAGGTAGTTTCTTCACTGGCCTGTACCCTTGACCTTCGTTAGGGCCTCAAGGTGACTTGGGCCACTTGTTTGGACAGATGGAAGGCCCTTCGGTTTCATCATAAAGAGCCTATAGGATTACAAGACTGAGAAGTTTCGAAAATTTATTCATAATGTTTAAATATGAGCAGGGTGCTCAATCATTCTGTACCTCATTCTCCATAAATGTTGTATAAATAAGTCTAAATGTATAAATACATCTAAATGAAGAGATTGGGCGAAGACAGCATGGCATGGTGACAGAATGCCAATTTCAGAGATAGATATGAGTCCAGGTCTGTTTCCTCATCTGGAAAATGGGGTTTTCTATCTCACATCATAGGTTTCACTGTGGCAAGTGCCCAGCTATCTGCCTGCTGCCTAGAAAGTGCTCAGTAAGTGTTCCTTCTTACCCCTGTTTACTGCTACTCTGTATGCTACTCACATTACCTTAAACTGCTGTCATTTTCCCTTTTTTTCTGCATTTATTTTATTTCTAATTGACAAATAGTAATTGTACATATTTATGGGGTACAATGTGATGTTTTGATATATGTACACACTGTGGAGTGATTGTCAAGCTAATTAACATATTATATGCCTCACGTACTTACCATTTTTTTTTCCAGTGGAAGCATTTAAAATCAGTTGTTTTGGCTGTCATTCTCAGTGTTTGTTTTGTCTGTCAGCCAGAATATACACTCACTGAAGGTGGGGACTGTGTCTCTGGTATCTTCATGTTCCTCATCAGGTCCAGCACAGTGCCTGACACCTGAGACACTTACTAACTTCTTCCGGCCCATAGTGGCTGCTCATAGTAGATGTTAAGTTAAAGAATGAATGAATATGACAGAGACTAACCAAATACAGTGTAAACCTGCACCCTGTTATATCAACCACTACAGAGCTCTGGTGTCCTGGGCACTGATGAAGCCTTAATTACAAGATTACAACTCATAGATATCATTCAATAAACCAGCTCAGTTTTAAGTAGCTGTTGAACACTTAGGAGATAGAGTTGACTGCTGTTTCGAGAGCACCCTTTAGTGTGAACAATACTAGCGGCACGAATCATACAAGCACTAATTAGAGAAGGTAATTGGAAAGGACATATATTTTTCTAATCTGCATCATTGACATTGGGGGCTTCCCTTTATACAGCTTATTAAAGAATTTCCCACTCTTAAAGAAAAGCGTATTTAGCAGAAATTCTTTTTAATCCAATCAGCAAGGGCCAAGGGGTAGGGGGCGGGTAAGGAATTGTGAATTTGCCGCAGGTGTCCTGAGGACATTCATGATTTGGAGAGAGGAGCAGGGCTCCTTGCTTGCTCTTCCCTTTGCTTCTTTGCGCTGTTTCTTTCTGCTGAGGTATATCTTTGTCACAGCTAACATCTGACATCTATTGAGTGTTTGCTGCATGCCGGGCATGTTGTGAGCTCTTTGTGTTCCATGTCTTGGTTAAACTTTATGAAATTTCTGTGGTGGGTTTCATTGCCTCTACTCTAAGGATCAGGAGCCTGAGGCTCAGAACAGGTAAACTTGGCTCAGAGCCTCACAACTAGTAAGTGAAGATGGGATTAGACTCTAAGGGTGAATCTGTGCCTTAACCACTACTGGCCTTTCCTTGGTTTACTGCTTCTGGGTCAAGTGATTCTGCCTGTGGAAAGTACCTAAGGGACTACAGAAGGGCACTGGGCACATGGGGTATAGATTCTGTAACATACAAGGTCTCAGCCCTTTGGGGTTCCAATATAGTCAAGAAAATGAAGCAACTGATCAACTGTATAATTATCCAAACTGTAAGAATACAGTTTAGAAATAGCAGAAAAGATAGTGTTAGGGGCTGGGATCATAATTTGGGTTTGGCCAATGGACAATGTTAATCTGAGAAGGCTTCCAGAAGGAGCCTAGAGGTGAAATCAGAGTGGGGTGGGGGTGGGGGATAGTGGGTGGGAAGGTGGGGAGCATGGTAGGGAGGGTTCTTCGATGTTGCAGTGGAGTAAAGTCCAGGGAGAGTCTCCTCAGTTCCCTTCACGAGGGCACTCTTGTGCAGTGATTCCTGGAGGCTGATCACGGGAAAGCAGGGAGTTGGAAGCCACTTCTTGTCTATTCAGTGGGGCTCTCAGCAACTGCATGACAGATCCAACTCTCAGCAAAGGTGTGAAGAAGAGAGTTTGCTTTTGATGCTTCTCCAGTATTTTCCCTGCAGCCTGTTGTTATTCTTTTCTGTAACCTCATATTGGTCTTCACCGTGCCAGGTCACTTGGACTGGCCTCCCCCAGGGCACCCCTCACTCCAGCTCTCCTCTCCTCTTTCTTTCCTTCCTTCCAATTCATTTGGTAGATATTTCTTGAGCATCTACTGTATATTAGCATCAATGTATTAGCATCAGTGAGTGAGTGACTAGCTGGTTAATGTGATAGATGAACCCACTCTATATTGTTTTTGTTTGTTTTGAAATGGAGTCTCCCTCCATCACCCAGGCTGGAGTGCAGTAGTGCAGTCTCAGCTCACTGCAGCCTCTGCCTCCCAGGTTCAAGCAATTCTCCTTCCTCAGCCTCCTGAGTAGATGGGGTTACAGGTGCGCCACCACACCAGCTATTTTTTTTTTTATTTTGTATTTTTAGTAGAGTTGGGATTTCACCACATTGGTCAGGCTGGTTTGGAACTCCTGACCTCTAGTGATCCCCCCACCTCAGCCTCCCAAAGTGCTAGGATTACAGGCATGGGCCACCCTGCCTGGCTTCACTGTATTGTTAATGTGCTGATGTGGCCTCCCAGTGTGAGCTCATAGAAGTTAAGGGGTAGAACCCTAAGTGGTTGCTGACACTTTTAGAACTATCCAGAGAATAAGAATCCTGAGAGAGGGAGCATGAGAAACAGTGGCTCTAAAGATGAAGGGGAAACAGAGAGATCCATTGGAGCCACAGAGGCAAAGGATGCGAACAAGGAAAGTCATGTGGAAGGATGCTCGTGATTAGGTGAAGAGAACAGTTTCCTAAAGTGGGATGTATGCCATTCTATTCTTATAAGCAGTATGTGTCCATGTGTATTTATAGAAAATGTCATGGAGGACATACATAAAAAGGTCATTGGTAGTTCTGGATTTAAAAAAAACTTCTAAAGGTAAGGAGTACAGTAATGGTAAGACATAAAGCAGACGTTATCTAAAAAGGAAAATGGAAGGCACTGTCAATGTAAAATGTAACAGATAAGATGAATAAGAGAGAGACAGACATAGCCGTTGGCTGTGATGATATGGAGGTCTTTGATGACCTTGACAAAAGCTGTTGGAATGGAATGGGGAAGGGAGGGGCTTCAGGTTAAGAAGACTGCAACAGGTTAAGGAGGGAATGGGAGAGGGGACTTAGAGACTGTGTGTAAACTACCCTTTCAAGGACCTTAAATACTTGTTATGAAAAAAAGCCATTAGGATTGAGGCTGGAAGAAGTTGTAGATGAAAGAAACACATTTATGAAATGGGAAAGACTGGAGTGCATCTTTAGGCTGAGGAAAGAACCAGTCAGATAAGTTGGACAGAAATACTGGGGGTAGGAGGTGGGAAGGGAAAACATGGTTCCTCAGGAGGCAGAAGGAGACGGAGCTAACACACAGAGTTAGCCTTAGTCAAAAGGACATCTCTTACTGTGGGAGAAGGGACAGACAGCGAATGGACATGTGCTGATGGTGATAAAGATGTATGTGGTTAAGAAAGAAGGAGAGGGTGCTCATGTGGTAGCCTTGACTTTCTCAGAAAAAAGTGGCAGATGCAAGCTCTGCTATGGGTTAAGTCTTCCCTGAAAGAAATGTCACTACAGGCATCCTCAGTGATAGGTTGGATGTAAGCTCTTAGGAGGCAGTCTAATCTGGCATGTTCCTGTATGTCTCTGATGCATAGCACAGTATCAGCATGTAGTAGATGCTTAGAAAGTTTTTGTGATGCTATGGTTAGGAAAAGAATTTTGCATTCCTCCACTGTTCTTGATTATTCCTGTCGTTCCATGAATGCTCCTTCTATTTCTGGCTCCATAATCCCAAAGGAACACAAACAAGGAAATATCTCAAAAACAGCAACCATGACAGTGAGAGAGTTTGGAATCAGGTGTAAAAGAACAGACAGAGAAGCTGAGGATCTGTAGCAGGCAAAAGCAAGCCTTTGGAGAGATTCAGGAGTCCTCATCAGCTATTTTGCAGGCTGCCAGTTGGTGGTCTGGTACTTGCTCTGTGTTTCTTTGAAGAGGAGCTGGGGCCAACCAGTGAAAAGCACCAGGAAGCACGTTTTCTTCAACCTAAGTTGTCTAAAAGTAGAAAGACTATTTCACAAGCCGAGATCTCCTGGCTGCTAAGAGTGTGGAGGTGTAGGCTGGATGGCTCTTGGTGTGGGTATAGCTCAGGGGTCCCTGGGCAAGATGGCCTTTCGGATCCCTTCCAGTTCTCGTGTCCTCTGTGCCACATATAGGGGATCATTCTTGGCCTCTGGACTTCGTGCTGTCATCAGGAGTTTCTACCAGATTTGAGTGGAAATGCATTGATTTTTTTTTAATGACCTCATAGTGAGTTGGACACTTGATTATCTAAATCTGCCATGCTTTGTGGCTACAATGATGATTTAGGTTCACAAACATGACTCTGAACACTTAAAGATGCCAAAAAAGCATCAAACAAAATACTGTGGAAATCCCGGAATATGATGATTAACATAGGGGCTCAGCAGATATTACAAAGGTAGAAAATATTAAACATTGTCTTTTTAGTGTTAAGCATAAAGGTTATCTATATTCACTATTTGTAGTAATCATGGGGAAACAACTTATTCTAGTGGTGATATAGACAGGAGACAGAGAAATACTGGATAGAAGAGGGTGGTTCCCCAGCAAAGGCCCCATCCTCAAGCCTGGATATCCATGTCCCTAAAAGAGACAGGCAATCTTGTTTTTGCACCCAAAAGTTGCCTTTTGGCCCATCACATCCTGTATCCTGTACCCATATAAACCCCAGACCCCAGGCTCTATAAGCAGATGAGGAGAAAAGGAGATGAGAAGACAAAGAGATGAGCAGATCAATGGCAGAACAGCATGGCAGAGGAGGAGAAAAGAGAAGGAGTGTCTGAATGCTGAGAAGAGTTCAGCTGTGGATGATCGGAGAGGGGATTGCCTGCTGGATGGCCAAACTCCAGGGGAAGACCATTTTCCCACTCTATTCCCCTTCCAGCTCCCCATCCATCCCATTGAGAGCCACCTCCACCACTCAGTAGAACCCCTGCATTCATTCTTCAAATCTGTATGTGACCCATTTCTTCAGGGATGCTGGACAAGAGCTCAGGATACAGAAAGCTATCACACTGGCCTCCTGCCCTTGCAAAAAGGCAGAGGGTCCACTGAGCCAGTTAACATGTAAGCTATTCACAGATGGCCAGGCTAAAAGAATGCACTGTAACACATACCCATTTGGGCTTTGGGAGTTGCAGGCTGCCATCCCTAGATGCTGCCATGGGGCTGGAGCCCAGGGATGCTTGCTCCAGCTCCTGCACCTGTCTGTCTCTATGCTCCCCCTCCAATAAGGGATTTGAGCAGTGGCGGTTACCAAACAGAGGAGGCACACCCCTGTCGCACGTTCTGTGAGGAGGGCCAGGGAACTCTACCATGTCATCAAGAAGAATGCACATTTTGAAATCAGACAAACCCAAGTCTCAGTTTCTCCTCCACCATTAGCTGTGTAGCTTCTCACTCTTCAACATCTCAGATCAAAGAGAACATGCGTCACTGTAATTTTCACCAGTGGATGAAAATTTCTGCTCTTTGATGCAACATGAATCAAACTGACCAGTTCCTCAAGTAGGGAAGCAGGTAATCTCTCTGAGCTTTATTTTCCTCATCTGGAAACTGAGGGAGAAATTGTCCAGAGTAGTTTCGTAAATTGAGTAACACCTGTAAAATGTTCAGCATAGTGTCTGATTCAGTGATCAGTGTTTTTTCTCTCTCTCCTTTTTTAGCAAAATGTTTAACTCAGTGGAAATCCTTTTCTGATGATCAATAGTAGTGTTCATAATACACTGTTTACATACTCTCAGTATAGTGATCATTTGTTTTGCATTATTTCTCCATTCCTTTCCGTTCATTTTGCCTTACTTGATCATCATGTACAATCCTATGAGGTGAGCTGGGTGTGGATTACAAATTTATGTCCTAGATGGAGGTGCTGTGGCCCAGCATAAGCACAGCTGTTGAGGGTTATAGAGATGGAGACAGAGCCTTACTTATACCCAGGGACCTGCTTGCTGATCCAGGCTCATTCTTGGGGTGCAGCTAACATCCAGATGTTATATCTGGGTGCCCTTGGTTCTCAGATAACTTAAGTGTGAAATTATGACATATATATTCGATCTTCCTCCCAGTTTCCTGACATACAACTCATAAAGCCTTGGAATCTGTAAAGTTATGTGTATTTTAGTAGGTTGATGAGTTGTCTGATGGCTGTCAGCCCCTTCACAGCTTCAGGATGGGGCTTATCACTAGAAAGACCGAGGCCTGATGAGAGGGTCGGGACTTTCAGTCCCACCCCTCAACCTCTGGGAACGGGACAATGGCTGAAGGTTAAGTTGATCACCAATGATTTAATCAATCATTCCTACATAATGAAGTCTCCATAGAAGTCCAAAAGGACAGAGCAATGATGAACTTCCAGATGGCTGGACATGTGAAGGCTCCTGGAGGGTGATACACCTGGGGAGGGCATGGAAGTTCTGAGCCCTTTCCAGCATATTACACTTTATGTGTCTCTTCTTCTGTATCTTTTGTAATAATCTTAATAATAACAATTGAAGGTAGATGTTAGTAAGAGTTTCCCTGAGTCCTGTGAGCTGCTGTAGCAAATTAATCAAACCCAAGGAGGGAGAGTCATGGGAGCCCTAATTTATGGCTGATTATCTTACCGGTGGAGGGTGTCCAGGTTCCTGGCATCTTAAAGAATTGGACAAAATTCTTTGCACAAACAAAGCGAGGAAAGAATGAAGCAACGAAAGCAGAATTTGTTGAAAATGAAAATATCCTCCACTGGGTGGGAGCAAACCCAAGCATAGGGGCTCAGGAGCCCTGTTAGAGAATTTTCTGGGGTTTAAATACCTTCTAGAAGTTTCCATTGGTTACTTGGCTTACGCCCTATATAAATGAAGAGGATGAAATAAAGTTACAAAGTCATTTACTCAGTGTAGGCTCTGTGTAAATGGAGGTGATATTTCTTGTCATAGCTGAAGAAGTGTTGCCAGGTGATTTAGTTCTAGGAAGTCAGCATGGATTGGCCTTATGTTCCTGGCCTCCAGACCCTATGCTCCTGCCTCGGTTGGTCTGAAGCACAGGTAAAACAATTTGGGGCTTGTGATGAGCATCAGAAGTGGGTCTCAGTCTTGTGAGGCCAAGTCCCCAACCTGTATGACCTGACCCCTTCTCTGGGTAGATAGTATCAGAATTAAATTGAGTTAGAGGACACCCAGCTTGTGTCGCTGCAGAACTGATTGCTTATTTGGTATGTGGGGGAAAACCCCTACACGTGTCAGAAGTGCATTAGAAGAATATGGCAGCAGAATCTGAGATTGTGTTTTCCACTCACTGAGAAAGGCTCATTTCATTTCTTTATAATGTACCCACATGTCTTTTTGTAGTCTACTTCTGGATTTTCCGTAGTCATGTACAATTACATTTTTAAATTTGTCAAGTTTTAGGATCTTTTTCCTTGATTCAGGGAAGGCAGTGATGATCTTTTTCCTCTGACACTGACTTTGCAAGAGCTTGTCGGTGATACTAGGGATACATTGGGATTGATGTCAACTAGCCAGTCAAGACAACGTTAGAGCCCTCTCCTGCTTTATGTGTTCTCTTCTTTAGCTCAGATGTGGCCTTCCCTGTGAACCTGTCCCTGGGAGCCACCCCTCAGAATCAGCCCCTTCTTCCCCCAGCACATGCTAGTTATCTATGGCTCCAGGCTGCATTTATTTCATTCTGCTTTGATTTGCTTTCTTAACTGTACCTTTAGATGTTTAACATACCTCTTGACAGTCTGCCCCAGGCAAGCACAGATGCTTCAGTCCCTCTTTTTATTATCCCTATGCCTAGCCTGTAGTTGGTACTTAGCATATTTTTTATAGGCACGTTCCTTTCACAAACACAAATACAAAAATGATTAAGGAGCCAAGAGTGGCTTGGTTTGATTCTAGTGGACAGTCAGTATACAGTTTATGTGATAACAGGTTATATAGGTGCAACCTGGAGCCACTGTTAGAGTTTATGTGCTTTGTTCCTAGAAACTTGTACCCTGAAAGGGAGACATTTTACCTTAGCACTGTGAGAAGGGAGTAATGATCTCTAGCCCACATTCTACCCTGGAAGTACACCCCTAGGAAGTATTTGAGCTCATCCAGAGCCATGGGAGTGGGCTCGGTCCTTTGCCAAGTCCCATGCCCTGCTCAGACCATGATCCTGGGAAGTGTCTTACTCCCAAGGGGCTTTGGACGAGGGTCCTCCAGAGAGCTGTGCAGCCGTGTAAGGCTCAGCAGAGACCCTGATGCAAGCTTCCTTCAAGAGTGGTGTTGGGCATGACACTGTGCAGTGTAGCTCCTGGGAACTAGGGGCTCCCGGAGGGTGTGGGAGATGCTGGAGAGAACACGAGTGACTCTGCAGCTACGGCAGAGGCAGCTGTGTGCCCAGGGGCTGGTGCTGCTGAGGAAGACGGCGAGCCACAGACCCACCACCCAGGAGTGCATGTGGAGGGGAGCAGAAGGATAGGCATCAGGCTAAAAAGACCTTTGCTCTGATGAGAGTTTGGGGTCACCCTTGGCATACATTCTAACATACAGACTTCCATTCTCCCAGCAGGCTCCTCACTGAGGAGCTAGAACAGTGTGATTTGAAGTGACTGGGCTGCCACAGAGGTCACTTAAGGCAATGCTGTCAAGTCTTAAGGTGATACAGCAGGAAAGTGGTGCTAACCAGATAGGCTGGAATATTGGCCCTGCAGGTGAACTCTGAAGAGTAGCTTGATTGCCCCCATCAGTCCAGCTCATTCTAGCATCCCTCTGGATCGTGCTTGGCTCTTGGTACTATAAGAGGGGTAAGGGTTAAAGCCCACAGCTTCACCTTAATCCCCGTGCTTTGCAACCTGAGCAGTCAGCCTTCTCTCCTGGCCTTCTCATTTAGGTAAATGGGGAATTCTCTTGAAGGAGGCTTCCCAATCTCCTGGCCTCAGCCATGGAATTGAAAAACGGTCTGCTTCTTGACCTCTGAAAATAAACTGTCTGATCTATGCTACCTAAGGCAATGATAGTGAGTTCTGGATCAGCTATGTCCTGCCCTCCACCTTGTCTTTGGGCATGAACCAAATACACAGCAGCTCCTCCATGTCTTTCTCTTTTTTGTCAGAAAAGCTAATGGTGTTGGAGACCCAGATCTGCTGATTTGGTAACTGGCTGTTAGATTCAAGTCAACACATGCAGCCTGGGTAAATGAGGCCCCACAGGCGTGCATGTGCTGGGAGGGCATCTCTTTGTTCTTTGGCCTCCATGAAATGGCTTTACTTGGCAGCTGCCCCTTGCGTTTCTCCTGTCATAGTCTCAGAAGGCAGGCCCATGGTGTGGGTGGGAAGAGCTTGGAACAGCACATCTTTCATCTGGACCCAGCTGCTTCTCTGTATCCCCACACTCACGACCTGGCTTCTCTCTGCAGAAACATTAGCCGCCTGTACTGGGGAGTGACTAATTACTCTCATCTTCTCTGCCTGCCTTTCTCATGGGTAAGGTAAAGTCAAGCTCAGTACTCTCCAACCCATGAAACTTCTTTTCTCATTTTGATCTCACTTGAGAGGGAGACTTGCAAGCAAGTGAAATGCCATCAATACGGGCACTTCTTTCTCCAACCCTTGGGAAGTGGCTGTTTCCTAGCCTGGGTCACCACGTTAATATCCAGATCTACAGCTGACATCTTTGGATTTCTTATGACTTTATTGCATGAACAGAAGCATTTTTAATCTACAGAAGACTCTGCCTTTTGTGACACGTTTAATGTCATCCTTAGCCTGACTCTGTGTAAAATGCCAGCTCTTAAAATATTAATCTCTAATGTGCACTCAAGAGTTTATTCAATTACCATGGGATTTTTCAAATAAGCAGCAGCATCCCTGCAGCCCTGACTGCATTAAGAGAAAACTGCTTACCGGGCCGTTGTTTCCTGAGCATGGGGTGACGTTCTTGCTTTGTTTCCGTAAATGTTACACTGGCACGGCTGTGTTGGCTACTGCAGATTTATTGTCATTCATACCCAAGCTCAAGCATTATCAGTTTTCTTTTCCAGTGCCAAACTTTAAAAGGTGCCGTCTCTGATAGGGATCGTGAATCATAATTACGGTAAATGAGAGGCAATTGAAACAGTTCTGTCAAAGCTGATTTGTCAGAGTGCGGATTTCAGTCCAGAGAGGGAGCAGCCTCCTCATTACCACCAGAAGTCATTCTACTTTGATTATTTTCTGAAAATCATATCAGTTTCAAAGACTTTTATTTTCTTTCTTCCTGAAGACAGTGTTGAGTGTCTGTGTTTTGGGAGTGGTGCCCGTATAATACCTGCTGGCATTTTCTTCCACTTTTATCCCTTTCTAGGCATTGAAAGCCATCTGTGGCCCCTCTAGGTGAGCATTTTCAATTCCAGTGTGTCTTAAAGAAAGCCTAGGATACAATAGAAATGTGCTATTAGGAAATAATTTACCTGTGTCAAGATTTATCTCAGGCTTCCTACAAGTAACCCCTTTGGCTGGGCTTTGTGGCTTGTGCCTATAATCCCAACAACTGTAAAGGCCAAGGTGGGAGGATCGCTAGAGGCCAGGAATTTGAGACCAGCTTGGGCAACATAGTGAAATCCGGTCTCTAAAATATAAAAAAAAAACTTAGTCGGGCATGCTGGTGTATACTGGCAGTCCCAGCTATTCAGAAGGCTGGGGTGGGAGGATCCCTTGAACTCAGGAGTTTGAGGCTGCAGTGAGCCATGATTGTACCACTACATTCTAGCCTGGGCAGCAGAGTGAGACCACCCCCAACCCCACACATCAAACAAACTCTCTCCCCTGTGCATTTTGCATTTCCCTATGCATTTTAATTTTGGCTAAAAGACCAGAGTTAACTTCATGGCAGCAGAAGGGTGGGGAAAATGGGGAACTCAGAAGCATAAGCTAATATTTCAGGAGCTCTGTGTCCTGAAAGCCAATTAGGGAAGACAGATCCCCTCTGCTTTGATAGAAATCAGTAGCAAACGGCACACTATTGTCATGTAACTATTCAAGAGCATTTATGCTTATGCCCTAAATGTTCTGAGACCTTGATAAACCTTTAGAGAGGCCTCATTACCTGGTTCTCTTGTAGCCCTTCAGCTGTTCCCATTTGTAAATCAAAAACCAGGAAAGTGGCTGCCCCCTGAAATCTGTGACCCTGACTTACTCATCCTTACATCCACCCTACTCTATGCTCTAAGGTGCTTTCTAAGGATCCTGATCCCACACCACTCCTTTTGTGACCCATGATCATGTTGGAAATGAAGTGACATGCCTTACCAAGGAAGAGGTATTGTCAGGAAAGTTAACCCAAGTAATCCAGCAAAGGACAATGCTTGTTGGCCTCCTGGACCCCATCCCCTCGCAGATAACAAATACCAATGAGCACAGCCATGCTTTTATTTGAGGCTTTTAAAGTTAAGGTCACATATGTTATAAATATCACAACTTGAGTGCTTTAATTTTAAAAACATTTCACCCTGGAGTTTTGCTTTCTGGTTAAATCTCCCTTTTTTTTTTTCAGTAGTTCTGGTAGCTTCCTTGGGGAAGTTGATGTTGGCATGTGTGCGTACCCCGGCCCTCATCAGTCCCCGCCAGCCATCCCTTTTGCTCAGGGTATCTCCTGTTGGTTATCTGTGATTTATGTAAGGTTATTCTTGTAAGGATATTGCCGAGTTTAAAATGAGGAAACTGAGGCCAGCACGAGACAAATTAAATTCCAGTTTATTTAGCTCCCAGGCGAGGTTCTGTGGCCCCAGGGGAGGGAGAGAGAGAGAGAGAGGCCAGAGAAGTCGCACCCGGCCGTTCTGGGCGTGGGGTTTTATAGGGGGTAAGGGCAGTAGATTGGTCAGTGGGGAAACAAAGCATGGGTAACTGCATTGGTCATAGAAAGAGTGGACCTGGACTTGGCAAGTTGCCATTGGCAGCCCAGCAGAGGTACC
>CAUYLG010006102.1:0-24816 GCA_963573385.1 Cacajao melanocephalus | reverse complement strand
GTTTAATAAAAGGTGTTGGGAAAACTGGCTAGCAATTTACAGAAAGCAGAAACTGGACCCCTTCCTGTCACCTTACACTAAAATTAACTCCAGATGGATTAAAGATTTAAACATAAAACCTAACACCATAAAAACACTAGAAGAAAACTTAAGCAAAACCATCCAGGACATAGGCATAGGCAAGGACTTCATGACTAAAACACCAAAAGCATTGGCAACAAAAGCCAAGATAGACAAATGGGATCTAATTAAAATTCAGAGTTTCTGTATAGCAAAAGAAACCATCATTAGAGCAAACCAGCAACCAACAGAATGGGAAAAATTTTTGAAATCTACCCATCTGATAAAGGGCTACTATCCAGAATCTACAATGAACTAAAGCAGATATACAAGGACAAAACAAACAACCCCATTCAAAAGTGGGCAAAGGATATGAACACTTTCCAAAAGAAGATATATATGAGGCCAAGAAAAATATGAAAAAATGCTCATCAACATTGGTCATTAGAGAAATGCAAATCAAAATCACATTGAGATACCATCTCACACCAGTTAGAATGGTTATCATTAAAAAATCTGGAGAAAACAGATGCTAGAGAGGATGTGGAGAAATAGGAACACTCTTACACAGTTGGTGGGAGTATGAATTAGTTCAAACATTGTGGAAGACAGTGTGGCGATTTCTCAAGGATCTAGACATAGAAATTCTATTTAACCCAGCAATCCCATTACTGGGTATATACCCAAAGAACTATAAATTGTTCTACTATAAAGACACATGCACATGTATGTTCATTGCAGCCCTGTTTACAATAGCAAAGACCTGAAACCAAACCGAATGCCCATCAATGATAGACTGGACAAAGAAAATGTGGCACATATACACCATGGATTACTCTGCAGCCATAAAAAACGATTAGTTCGTATCCTTTGTAGGGACTTGGATGAATCTGGAAACCATCATTCTCAGCAAACTGACACAAGAACAGCAAACCAAACACTTCATGTTCTCACTCATAAGCGGATGTTGAACAATGAGAACACGTGGACTCAGGGAGAGGAGCAGCACACACTGGGGGCAGTTGGGGGAGTTAGGGGAGAGACAGCAGTGGGTGGGAACGGTGGGGCAGGATAACATGGGGAGAAATGCAGGATATAGTATGCACCTATGCAACAACCCTGCATGACCTGCACATGTACCCCAGAACCTAAAGTAAAATTTAAAAAAATTTTAAAAAAGGAAGTAATAAATGGGTCTGCATATTTGCTAACTGTTCTTTTATTATAGTATGTTAGTTTCAATTAAGACTATTTAACAACCCAAAAGAACCTGAGGATATTATGTTAAATAAAATAAGCCAGATACAAAAAGAAAAATACCTCATAATCTCAGTCACATATGGAATCTTACACAGTTGATCTCTTAAAAGTAGAGAGTAGAATGATAGTTACCAGAGGCTGGGGGGTTAGTGAGGCAGGAGAATGGGGCGGTGTTGGTCAAATCATAAATTTATATAGGAGGAATAATTTTCAAAATATCTATTTTACAGTAAGGTTACTATAAATAATAAAGATATATTGTATTATTCAAAAACATAGGCCGGGCAAGAGGGCTTACACCTGTAATCCCAGCACTTTGGGAGGTCGAGGCAAGCAGATCACTTGAGATCAGGAGTTCAAGACCAGCCTGGCCAACATGGTGAAACCCCTTCTCTACTAAAAGCACAAAAATTAGCTGAGTATGCACCTGTAATCCCAGCTACTTAGGAGGCAGAGGCAGGAGCATCGCTTGAATCTGGGAGGCGGAGGTTGCTGTGAGCCAAGATCATGCCACTGCATTCCAGCCTGGGCAAGAGAGCAGACTCCATCTCAAAAAACAAACAAAACAGAACAAAACAAAAAAAAAAACAAGTAAAGGGATATTGTGTGTTCTTACCACAAAAATGAAAACCATGTGAGGTACTACATTTGTTAATTAGCTACATTTAACCAGTCCGAAGTACGTATTTACTTCAACACATTTTATAGTGTACATAAAACACACAGTTTTTTCCGTCAACTTAATAATACACATCTTAAATTGTTATCTCAAGGAAAAAAGAACTTTGTAAGATATCTATTTTATTTGATAAACTTCTAAATATTAATTTTAATATTTTTCAAGGCTCAGAGAAAACTTACTTTTTAACAAATTTTATTGCTTAAAGTGAGAGTTGATTTCCATAAGGTTTATAGGTTTACCGAATTTATAAAAGATAACTTAAATGTATACCTCTTGTTTTGTGAAGAAAACTATATTCAAATCATACAAAAGCATTGTAGATAAAATCCCAATGGCAATTTGAAATCCTTGTTGATAGAAAAGACATTTTAATATTTCATTTTAACACGAAACATCTTTGAAAAACTGTAATTTTACATGTAAAGTCTAGATAAATTCTGTAATTACAATAAGCATGAATTTTTAAAAGATGATGTGATATAAAGTAGTATACAAATTCTAGATCATTACTTCTTCTCACCACATATACACAGACACACACATACACACACGAGTGTTTGCCAAGATGAAAGGCAATATTTCTGCTATTTATATCTTATTATTTGAAATGGCAGACCTATTTGTTTCCTGCCTTCTTAAAATCCAATTATTTAGTAACTGCTGCAATGAACACAGCCTTCTCTGATTAGTTGCATCCACACACATAGTCTCAAATACCTTATATGTGTGTGTCTATGTGTATATCTCTGTACAGACACATACACACTATATATAATATATATATACACACATATACATATATATACACATATACCTATATATATATACATATATACATACACACATACACACACACACACACACACACATATATATATGTGTGATCTCTTTCTCTGATTCAGATGTAAACTCCAGACTCACAGGTCCAGATGTGTATTGAATAATATCTTCTACCTATTTTATTAACACATCAAACCTAACAGGTTTAGAGCTGAACTCATCTTCCTCTTGCTTTCTCTATGTGCCCCATCTCAAGAAATGCATTATGATTTATATGATCAACTGACTTAGAAATCTAAGAATTATCCTTACTGCCTTATATTCTTGAAAGATCATGTCTAATTGACATTCACTCCCATCAGTTCTACCTTTATACACTCATGTAAGATTCTCTCCTGCCATCCCCACTGCCACCAGGTTTGCTTTATTCCAAGCCTTCATTATTTCTATTCTAGAGTGCAGTGACAACATCTTATCTTGGCTGCCTGCCAGCAGTCACTGCTGTTCTTTAATTCATTCACTAGGCTGTGGCAAACCCATTTCTCTTTCTTGAAAATCAAAATAGGATTTTTAAACAACTCCTTGACAGCAGAATCTGATTGATATCACTCTTCTACTTAAGATTTCCAGTGTCCATGGGATAAACTCTAAATTCTTTAGGAGGCATACAATCTGTCTCCCTGTATCTCTAATATCCTTTAATGTCTCTTTTCATATGTTATACGGTAGCCATAACCCAACTGTAGTAGTTCTGTGTATCTATGTGTGTATGACTTCATGTGTGTGTTGACAGAAAATAACAGCAAGGAAGAAAGGGAGATGGGAAAGATGAAGAGGCTGAGAAAGAGAAGAGATGAAGAGACAGAGAAACCAAAACTCCGCTGTAAATTTGATCTGGCTCATGAGATTTCAGATGATTTTATATTCTTTCGTGTGTTCTCTCCTATTTTCGATAATTTCTCAATTGTCATGTTTGTTTTGCAATTAGAGAAATCATCTATCCTCATATGAAACAACTGAATATTTGAAAACTGCATAGTTTGTTCCATTGTAAAGTCCACCTCATCTATGTACAGCCGTTCTTTAAAACCACATGACAAATTGACTTTAATCACTTTGAAAATTATTATGCTGTTACATTTAGTACTTACATTCTTATTTTATAATTCTTCTGTGAATAAATATTGATTCCAAGACAAAATATGTAGATTAATCAAAGCTTAGTAGGACATTTATACATATTAAAGGAGCCACAAAATATATATTTTACCAAAAACTATACACTTAGAATGCAATAACAGCTTTTTATTACTTATTTATAATTTTATAGAAGTTACATAAATATAATATAGTTTATTCAGTGCCATGTGATTAGAAATTGAAGTTTCCTGATGACTTTGATGTTTAGTATACATTACATCCTCTCTACACCTTGATCTGTATCTCAACTGTATGTAGAAACGTTCATACAATTGAGGTACAGATCAAATGTAACGGGACCTTAGAGTCGGTGAAGATTATAAAATTACATTTGATTTCTACATTATTTATTTAGAAGTCATTTCAAAAGAACTTTGTTAGACTGGCAGAATATTAAGATGGAAAAATATCTGGAGTAAAAGTTAGTTTGAATGAAGTTTTGACAACAAATATTAAAAGTGAGAGATAAGCTTGTAATTGGTTAAAATTAACATGTAAAAGTCTTTGAATTTCAGGCTATAAAGGTTTCATATTCTATAGCACAATATAAATCATTTCAATAATTTCCACAAATGGAATACAAGATTCACATTGCCAAACAAGAAGATGAGCTCTTATATACAAGATAGATTACAGATTTATGGAGGCAACTGTTAACACAGATAACCATTATTCTATGATAATGACATTAGGTACCAATATTTATCAAATGTTTAACTATAGTCTATAAAGTGTGCCAGAAGAGATGTGTACTGCCTGAAATGCACACATATTTAACATTATATATATAATATTATGTCATATATAACAACAAATTCTTAATATTAAAATTCACTAAGACTTAGTGTTTTCCCATCAGTTTTCATATAGGGACACTGACATAGCTAGCTTAACTATATGTTCACAAAACTAGTACTCTGTAACTTATTTGGCATTCAACTACAAGGAGAGGAATATAGTACAAAGCAGGAGGGAAGTAAATTAATGTTAATAGCAATATGGACCTGGGCCAGGAAAACAGCCTTATAGTAAGTGGGAAAGCATAGATGATAGAAGTCATATCACTTAGGTAGTAGGTAGTGGTGGCTTTAAAGTGAGAATGATGGGGAGGAATTGAAAATACCTGAAAGCTTGAAGAAGGAGTCAGTATCTGGAGGATATTTTTATGGGAAGACAGATGGCATAGTCAATTTTTACTTTCAGGTGTTAAAAGCATATCCAGTTAGAAGACGTTTAAGATACAAAAGATGAACTTAAGGGAATGAAGAATATAGGAAAGACAGGAAAGAAATGACATCTTACTACTGCATATTTTGTTTTGGAAAGTGTATATATTTGGATGATAGTTAAAGTCATTACAGTCCATGAAAAGGGCATATAAAAAACAGTCATGAGTCAAAGATAAATTATGAGGAATATCTGTATTTGGAGCATAAGAGAAGGACGGGATAGAAGGATGTGAACCTTGAGTCATAATGTAGTGGATTAAAGGTTAATTGGTGGTAGTAAAACAGAGATAACAAATTTTTAAATGGATTTTAAATCATGAAAAGTATGGTAATACTGCAGTAATCTCAGAGGGAAAAAAGTATGAGGGAGTTTTGTGTTTTTCTTTTTTGGGAAAGGACAGGAAGGTGACAAATTTTATGGTTATAGAAAGAACTAGTTGGCAATCAAAATGAGGTCAGGAGTTCGAGACCACTCTGACCAATATGGTAAAATTCGGTCTCTACTAAAAATACAAAAATTAACCAGGCATGATGGTACGTGCCTACAGTCCCAGCTCCTTGGGAGGCCGACACAGGAGAACTGCTTGAACCAGGGCGGCGGAGGTTGCAGTGAGCTGAGATCATACCACTGCACTCCAGCCTAGACAGCAGAGAAAGACTCCATCTCAAAAAATAAATAAAGAAAATAAAATAAAAATGCAAAGAGAAAAATAAAAGAGAATTGGTAAAACGGGATCTCAAAATGGAGTAAATGAGATCAAGAGCAAAGTCACACTGGCTAGATTTTTTAAAGAGACCTTGTTTTCTTTTCTGAGATGAAGAGTAAACTACAAATACATCAGAGCTGAATGAAGGGGTGGGGACTGACTGTTGAATGACTTCCCCAACCTTGACAGCTAGAAATTTCTGTCCTGTGAAAAGCAGCTGAATTGGATTGTTACTGAGGGCTTCTACTGGGGTGAAAATGTTTGTTAAAAGTCAACATGCAAAATGTGAGAAACAAGAATCAAAGTTGATTTAAAGAATGTTACATAATAGAGTCTAAAGAGTTATCTTCCCCTGACATTATAGGTATTCATTATGCATAGATCCTAGTTTATAATATATCTATAGGACTCTATTTTAGGGGGGTAGTGTTAAAATACCACTATGGTGTTTATTTGTTGTGTTAATAATTCTTGTCCAATTAGACTGAATTTGCCTTTTACCATAGCACCTGTATCATACAAGAAGCTGAGGCAGTCTAATCTTTTGTCAATATTTTAACATTTTTCAATATACTGATTGATGCAGCCAATAATTATTAAGTGCATTTCTTTGCATCCAATACTGTGTTAAGTACTGGAGAGGAAAAATAGAATGTTACACTAGTATTTCAGGATGATAAGTATTAGTCTTACACTCAACCTCAAAAAACTCAATCTGTGCCAGATATGACCTTAAAACCTCAAGCAAAGTTCAATATCACCAAAAGTAATTAAACTCATGTATTGATTACTTACTTTGGGATAGACTTTTCAGCTAAACGTTTCCATACATTCTCTCATTAACCCTCAGGTTAACCATATGAAGTAATACTATTATTTTTCTCATTTTATAGATAAGAAAACCAATAAAAGAGGTTAAGTAAATTGCTAGTGATAATATAGCTAAAAATAGTGGAACTAGCTTGAACCAAAGTCTTTGTGATTGCCAAATGGGTTTATTTTACTAGGGTGATACTCAAGAAAATAAATGTAAATAAATCTAGGGAGAAAATTTAAAAGGATGAATGACTCTCAAGAAGAATAGCATCTAAGCTCAACAACATGTTTAAAACTAAAAATGGACAAAATGACCTCAGATGCAGAAAGTACCTGAAAAACAAAGCATTTATCTTTATAACAAAGACAAATTTTGAGGATTTGGAAATTCAGTAACTTATCCTGACTTGGTAAAAACAGCTACACTTAATTTTAAATATTAAAAGCAAAAATATGAAATTCAACCCTAGCCAATATCCTGACTTCTCATTTTTTCTTCTTGAATGTGATCATGACCTCTTCATCTTCCACTGATGCTCATCTGAGCATAAAAGGAATTGACAATTCCTGCAGATGTAACCATATTCATGTCTAAGATGCTCTGGCAAATTGCCTTCAGCCCTTTTTTTTGTCTGGTGTTGTATGCTGTAAAACTTTAAATGAAGATCCTACATGTTTATCTGCTTCTAGTGATAACTACATTTCACCAAAAACTTTTGTATGTCATATTTGACATTGTTAAATATTAATCCATATTCGTATTTAAAGTGCTTTTCCTTTTTCACGTAATCATAGTGAAAATATTTACTTAACCATTGTAAAATTGTATTCAAATTTTTTTTTAGTCTTTACATGAACTTGAGAAACAAAATATTAATACTGCATAGTACCAATAAGGAGACTGAGACTTTGAGTGATTGAGTAGCTTGCTGTAAGTTGCCCTGTATTTTTTAAAATTAAGGGCCACACATAAGAAAAAATGTTTCTGTGTCATTATTCTCACTCTTCAGCATTGTTCTTTAAATAAAATTCCAAACCATATTTTCTGTCCTTGTACCTAGAACAAATATCCACAGGACAAAATGTTGGGTTGTTCCCTTTACATATCCCAAATACCCAAAATAGCATTCATTATGTTTTATATAAATATGTGTGTATAATATATATAAATATGCCTGTTTGTATATAAACTCAATTGTCCTATCCGCTAGTAATTTTGCTTCAGCAGATGTAGTGTGGTGCTGACAATCAAGTTTTTATAAACGATGTAGTTTTTTAAAGGTAAACATTTGATTGACTCTTCTATATGTACATTAGACTCAACGTTTCTGTGCTGAGCTGAAATGGAATGAATGCAGATAAAACAAAGTAAGAAAAATAGGAAAGACAGGAAAACTTTGGTAAAGAATATTGTGGGCGGCGGTGGGGGAATCAAACCAAGTAACAACAACATAAAACAAACAAAATCACCGTAATAGCCTACAAAGCATCCTAATATAGTATTGTTCAATCAGTGGTAACTGCCTGTTCCTTCTAATCCTGTTGACCACTCTTCTTCTGTATTTGAATTCATATAAGCGTTGCACGAGCTTTTTCCTCTGTTTAATTTTTGACACTTCTATGTAGACAATAATGGCTAAGGGAATGTGATTGAGGATAAAAGGAGAAACTAGCTAAAGAGCAGCAAAACTTGAAGCAGCCAGTTGCCCCAGGTCCAAAAGAACGTGACTCTGAGAAAGAAAAGACAGCCAATAATGATTAAAGACACCGAATTTTCCTAATCCTAAAACAAGAGAGTGATGACATGGTTCCCCACAAGATTTCAAAAGGTGAATAAAAGCTCACACCCTAAGTATAATTTTATTATCTTCTCTTCAATTATTCTTTAAGAAATTGATGGAAGGTGAGTTTAAAATATTTTGTCTTACACAACTTAGGCTGATGAGCTGGTTAAGATTTTATAATGTTTTGGAAACGTTGTATAATGTTTTGGGTACATCAAGTCGTTTCCAAAAATATAAACATGCATACGTAGGCAGCTGGTGTAAATTAGAAGCTGGGTGCTAACATGTGCCTCTCTTTACTCTGCGATGCTATATTTACTGCAAAGGAGAACCACAGAGCAGCCATTATCATCATGTGCAGAATCTCAACACATGCCAGAGGGCCGATGAATCATACAGACCGCAGGAGTCTCAGTTTCTTCAATCATCTGTCTGTTCGATTTTCCTTGAGAGGTTTCTATGGTGGTAAGGTTGAGGCGTATTTTGTACAATAAACCCAGCAAATATTTCTAAGATTAAAATGAGCTGCAAAAGACACCTGGATAATACAAGGCTTAGAGAAATAATCTGGATGCTGAGCTCAGAAAAGAACTAGGAAAGACAGAAAAAAAAATTCCATAGAACAAAATCTTTTTAGAAAAGTTTGATCAAGCAAGTAAAAGAGAAACACATTACAGTTCTTAAATCTATACTTTAAAATAAACCATCAAATCAGAAACTTAGAAAGTTCTGTTTTATTTAAACAAATATTACTTACAATTAATCACAAATTGTCATAGGTAGCAATAAAGAAATACTCTGTGAACTTTCACACGAGTAGAAAAATTCCATTAGAAATAATGGAAGCAAATCAAATGAATGGATCAGAATAATAATGTTTGCAGAAGTTGAGAGAAAATAAAATAATCATACACATATGCATAGAAAATTAATGGTAAAAGAAGAAGTAAATTATAAATTTAAACTTCCAAAATAATGCTAATGCAAAAATATACTAATTAAATACAACTTAGGATAAGGCAAGTGAGAATTAGAAAAAACTATAAATAACACTATTCCTTGAAAAGAAATGCAGATTTTTATTTAATAACATGAAATGCTCAAAGTAGACACACAAAACCTTGCCTAGTGGATGTCCTGTATCATAAACAAATTGGCGAAGTTGTAATAATTGTTTGTACCTGCCTTGTACAGTTTAGTGGTTAAAGGCAGAAAGACCTGAATTTGAAATCCATCTCCACCTATATTTTAAGCTAGTATCTTATTTACATCCTGATTCTAAATGGGTAAATTCATCATTATCTTTGTTGTTAGGAAACAATCTTTAAAGATTTAATCAAAAATACACTCGTATACAGTTTAAAACGTCATGTGTAAACTCAATACCTCAGTATATTATATTCATAGTTTCTGTACTAGCTAGATTGTTCTCTGTTAAAGGTAAGACAATCACTAATAAAATTAGCTAAAAACTAGAGACTTATTATCTCAAATAAATGAAGCAGGGTAGGCTTCGGGATTAGTTTAAATGGGTTATTTCAAGACCTTATCAAAAGTTAAAGCCTTTCAACTTTATGGGTATGAGTCTCAGACTGGTATTAAAAAGACAACCACATGTTCTCACTCATAAGTGGGAATTCAACAATGAGAACACATGGACACAGGGAGGGGAACATCATACACCAGGGCCTGTGGTGGGGGGTACTAAGGGAGGGATAGCATTAGGAGAAATACCTAATGCAGGTGATGGGTTGATGGGTGCAGCAAACCACCATGGCACGTGTATATCTATATAATAAACCCGCACGTTCTGCACATATACCCCAGAACTTAAAGTATAATAAATAAAGACAAGGAAAAAAAAAGTTTAAAGAAGAAAAGAGGTGGTTAACTTAGAAAATAAAAAGGATTTAAGAAACATAACTAATTGCAATGTGTAGATCTTGTTTGGATCCTGACTCAAACCAATTGTATTAAATTACAATACAATTCACAAATTTGTAAAACTCATGATACTAAACAAATATTAATCCTTTAGATATAGTAATTCTACTGTGGTTACAATTTAAAAAAAAAAAAAGACAATTGCAGGACTTGGTGTCAAATTCAGGAAAGGAGGTGCTGTGATTTGAATATGTCCCTTCTAAAATTCAGATGTTGCCAACGTGATAGTTTAAGAAGATAAGGCCTCTTAGAGGTAATTGGGCCACAAGGCCCAATCATTCACTGTACCCTTATAAAAAGATTTGACTAAGGGTACCATGTTCCTCCCCTCTGGAGGACACAGGATTCACCAGACAACCAAACTTGCCAGTACCTTGATCTCGGACTTGCCAATCTCCAGAACTAAGAGAAAATACGTTTTTGTTCCTTATAAATTACCCAGTCTGTACACACATAAATGAACTAAGACAGAAATTGGTACAGGGATTGGACTATTGTAACAAATATCTAAAAATGTGGAAGCAAGCTTTGGAACAGGGTGATGTGTAGAGGCTGGAACAGTTTTGAAGGATTGCTGGAAAATGCCTCAGTTGCTATAAACTGAAAATTAAGGGTAGCTCAGAAGAGGAGAACTGTAGGGGGAGCCTCACTTGTCTGAGTGATTACGTAAGTGTTTGTGACTAGAATGCTGTGTAGAAATATGAACAATAAAGGCCATTCTGATTAGGTCCTAGATGGAAATGAGGAATATCTAACTGGAATTTTGAGGAAAGGCTGTCCCGGTTTACAAAGCAGCAAAGGACTAGGCTGAATTACATCTGTGTCCTAGGACTTTGTGAAACGCAGCACTTAGGAATGACAAACTAGGATATCTGACAAAAAATATCTCTAAGCAGCAAATCGTTGAAGGAGATGCCTGACTTCTGTTAACTGCTTACAGTAAAATGTGGGAAGAGCTAAAAAATTAAAAGACAGAATTTAAAATCAAAAGAGAAGCAAAATGTAAAAATTTGTAGAATTTCACGGTGGCCACATGAACAACTAAAATGAAAATCTGTCCAGGAGAGAAAACCAAGGGAATGGCTCACCTACTGTAAGATGAGATTAGTTTGGACAGATGAGTGCCAGGTGCTATTCATCAAGACAGTGGGAGAATGACTCTGCAGGCATTTTGGAGATTTTTAATGCCGTCATGCCCACTGCAGGTCCAGAGTGCCACCGAGTCCGCAGCAGAACAGTTTTAAGAGAGGAGCCCAAGTTACCTGTGGTACTTCAGTGCTCCAAATGTTCTCGAAACTCAGGTCTCCTTCAAGTCTCTGCACCCACTGGTTTTGTGCGGTGCTATTTGGCTGTTTCAGTTGTGTTGTAGGTGGCCCAGGTGTGTTTGAAATCAGTGTCCCAGAAGGTAGAAGCTTTTAGCTCTAACCATGCCACCATGGTGCTAATTCTTCAGTCAAGCAAAGTACATGAGCTGTGGAGGCTTGGCTATCTCCACCTGGACTTAAAGTGATGCCTCAGAGAGCCTCAGGTTCCAGGCAGAGAACTATGTCAGGGGTGGGAGCACCAAAGAGGGTTCTCAAAGGAAAAGGCACAGTGCAGAAGTGGGGCCTCAGCCATCACAGAGAGCATGCACTAGGTCAATGGTTAATGGAGTTGTGAGAGCAGGGCCATTCCAGAGACCAAAGCCCGGGAGAACCACAGGCACTGAACTCCAGCCCATGAGAGCAGAAGGGAGCTGTACCCAGCAAAGCCATGGTGGTAGGATCCTCTGGAGTCTTGAAGGCCCAACCCTACCCTCTGTTTGTGGAGTCATAGATTGTTCTCCAAGTATGGTTTGCCTCACTGCATTATGGACTCACTTGGAACCTATTACTCCTTTCTTCTTGCCTACTTCTCCCCTTTGGAATATAAACGTCTGTCTTATTGTTGCATTTCGAAAGTATGTAACTTGTTTGCTTTCACAGGTTCACAGCTGGAGAACAATTTACTTCAGGATGAAACACTCTTGAGTCTTGCTCAGATAATGTTTAGATGATAGTTTGGACACAGACTTTAAACTTGATGCTGAACAAGTAAAGAGTTTTCAGAGCTATTAAGATGGACTCAATGAATAAGTGAGAAAATTATTTGAGGGAGCTAAGGATATAATGGTATGGTTTGACTGTGTCCTCTTCAAAATTCGGGTTTTGCCAGTGTGATAGTATTAAGAGATAGGGCCTTTAAAAAGTTATTAGGCCGTAAGGGCTCTTCTTTTCTGAATGGGATTAGAAGTCTTTATAAAAGGGCTTGAGGGAGAGAGTTTGTCCCTTCTGTCCCCCTACCTTCTACCATGCGAGAGCACAGCATTCCTCCTCCTAGTGGATGTGGCCTTACCAGACAACCAAACTTGCCAGTGCCTTGATCTTGGACTTCCCAACCTCTAGAACTCTGAGAAAAAAAAAAGTTGTTTTGCTTTTATACATTACCCAATGTGGTATTTTGTTATTGCAGCTCAAAAGGACTCTGACAAGTAGAGTTCAGAGTAATAAATAGACTGTATTTTCTTAAATTACTTTTCCTTTAGGAAGCAAGAGATTACCTACTGACCCAACAAGCGAAGAGTTGTAATACACAAAAATAATACTTTTTCCTATGCAATTTATTTTTCCTGAATGACAAAGCATTCCCAACAGTGAGAGTTGAATGTTATTTCAGGAAATAGGAAGGTAATGTGCCCCCTGTCACTGACAATGTTAAAATGATCAATTACAGATACTGTAGAGCAGACTCAAGAACTTGAGACATGTTTATCTATCTCCTTAGATTACTTTGGCATATATATTTTTTCTTTTCTCTATAAGTTACGATTTATTAAGCATGCATTTCTTGACTGCCTACTATATGCCAACCAGTAAGTAGAAGGACACAATTATTTCTCTTTAGGCACAGATGCAAAGTAGGCACTGGAGATACAAAACATGAGTAGATCAATTCCTGTTGGCATTATTTAGAACTTAAGGAGGGTCTAGAGTCTAAAAGCCAATAAGAGTAAATAAAATGTCATTTACATTTAATTTCTAGAATGATTCACAGTAATCAAACACTCTAAAAAATACAATTACATTTTATTAAAAACATGTGATATGTCATTTTGATAAACACATTTTCTGGTGAAATCTTATATCATAATTACTGTATTTATACTTATTAATGCATTTCATACATGTTAGTTAAATCTGCTACTTCATATAAATATCTAAAACTTAGATTCCAAATTAAGCTCCAAATAATTAAAAAGATATTGGAACAAGGAATATAAAAAAAGATGCTGATAATAATAGCCAGTTTTTTTTTGAGGTATGATCTGAGAGGATACAGTTTCTTTCCTTTAGGCACACACCTTGGTGGCTAGTGTCTTCAGAAAAGAAATGTTTTTATGTATCTCTACATGAACTAGATAGATACTGTATTTCAAATTATAAATTAACTCTGACATAGAGAATCTTAATATAATGATCAAGATACGTAATCTATATATTTCTTTAAAAAAACTCTGATCTTGATTTAAAATGAAGAGTAAACATTAGCATGTTGAGTAGATAATTTAAAAAATTAAATTATAGCATGCTTGTTGCATGCAATTAGCATTGCATTCTCTACTTGCAGGATACTTTATACGACCCTCTAAGCTGTCCCAAATAAAAACTTATTAGGCATATCCTTTCTTGTCTTTCCCTATACTGATCCATTTTCTAGAAGGCTATTTTGTTTTTTTCTCGCCTTTTCTTACTTGTGAATTTTTACTAACTTAAGGCCTAGTTCATATTATCCCCTCTGCAAAGACTTCCCTGGAGACTCAAAGAAATTTTTTGTTCCCTCCAATATGTTTATAATCCCACCATACCATCATAATAAAGTTAACTATTCCTGGTACACTGGGATTTTCTTGGGGTGAAAGCCAGAAGCAAGATTGCATTTAAGTTTGCATTTTTAAAAATCTTACAGAATACTTAGAAAAAGAGGATGCTTAGTAAATGCTTATTCAGTAAAAGAGGCATGAATAATTATGCAAACAGCCAAAGGCATTTCTTAAATTTTGGCTGAAATGGAAGGACATCACAGAGAATTTTTTTTATAAATTATATGAATATGTGTGAGAATATAAACAAAACAGAAGAGAAAAATGCTCCACTAATGGCTATGGGGGTAGCCAGAGTGTAAATGTCCAATTATTTTTTACAATACTTTGGTCATGACCTATGATTTAATAAATGCATTAAGGAAGAGAAGGAATACAATTATAGATCATAGTTATTCTCTTAAAAATTACTTATTTCTACATCTTGCTATGATTTAAATGTGTTCCCCCAAAGGCATGTGTTAGAAACTTAAAATCCCCAAAGGAACAATGTCGAGAGGTGGAACTTAATGGGAGGTCTTTAGGTCAGAGGGCTCCACCCTCATCAATGGATTAATGCCCATTATGAAAGGGCTTGAGACTGTGAGTTCAGTCTGTTGCTGAACTCACAATCGTTTCTTTTCCTTTCTGTCATGGGATGATGAAGCAAGAAGGCATTTGCCAGATGCTGACCTCTTATTCTTGGACTTCCCAACCTCCAAAAACATGGATCAATAAATTTCCGTTAATTACAAATTACCTAGACTGTAGTGTTCTGGTATAGCAGCGTGAAACACACTGAAATAATCATCATACTTATGCGCAAATTGCCCCAAAGCCATACTGGTTTATTTTATAATGTAAAATTTCCCCATATGAGACAAGCTTTGGTATGCCAAGAGTCTTAGCTTAGACAGAATCTGGTTCCCTACTCTCTGGTACAGAATCTTGCTTCACTTCCAGGTACTAGAAAATACGAGCTCTGACTTTGTGATCCAGCCCGCATTTTAGCTGGTACCAGCCTGTGGAATATTTGTGGCAGTGTATCCGCCCTCATCCACCCCTTCTCAAGCTCTGTACTCTGAAAAGAACTAAAATTTCCTTGACTTTTGCTGCATCCATCCATAAAAGAATATTCGTCTTCACAAAACCTGTTAACCAATGTGTAACTCTAGCTTTCTATGTGTTTTTCAAAAAATATATTTTACATATATCTAACCTATAAACACTAAACTCAAAAAAGCATATTGTTAATGAATTTAGATGAAATATCCATCTATAATTTTAGATGTATTGCATAAAATTCACCTTGTATGAGAGAAATTAAAAGGCACTTTATCTGTGCTAGTATACCTAAGAACTAGTTTTGTTTTGCTTTCAAAAGATTAAATATTCACTCAACGTAATTTTTTGCCTTTCAGATCACACTTCTGATTATCAAAAACATGGAAAATTGAAAATTTACCTTTCACTCCTAAAGACAATAGTTAGACATTTTTTCCATTATAGAATCAGAAGATATAAAGTCATTTTCCACAGAGTTAGAAGGTAAAATTCAGGCTAACTGAAACTAATTATCCCCTCCCAATAGAAAAAAGAAAAAATATCATCTTTTCACTTTTAATTATGTGGGTCAATTGTCAATGACATCTTACTTTTTAAGTAATTTTATATATATATATATATATATATATATATATTTAAAAATCACAGAAAAATATCTTTACAGATAGGTATTTGAGATCATGAATCTAAAATTAAGAACAAGTAGCTGAAGTATTAGCTTAGAAAGTTCTGTTTCTGAAGATTATAAAAATCTGTGGACTAATGGCAATTTTACTCTTTATTTGTGCCTCTTAAGAATTACATTGTTTTTCCTAATGATTTGTCTTACAGTTACGCTATTTTAGTTCGATATCTAATAGTTTTAGCATTAAGGTAATTATCTGTTGCTCTAAACATAATATCTTTATTCTTATCATACTGTTATCTTGTAATGAAATATATTATCACGTTGATTTTCTGTGATACCTAGTACATGTGACTTTCAGAAGTTTATACTCACATTATTTATTCTGCATAAATTACATTTAAAAAGCAGTGCCCACAAGTAAATTTTAAATTAAGTTCAATGTGACTACACAACAACACAAATTACCTAGATAAAATATATTAAACACACATCTGTATTTCAAATTACCTATGATTTATTCTGAATTTACTATATGGTTGTCAATGACCACTGAGCTGTTTACATACACACAACACATATATGTACCATATTTATCTATATACCTATTCAAAATAGCAAAAAAAAAAAAAAAACTAAACATATAAGCTTATGTGTTTGCATGTGAGTATAGTCTTCTTTGGAATTTGATTAATATTTTCAAAACAGGAAAACTTTATTTTCTCCAAGGGTAAATTTTTCTATAAATTATAAAAAAATCATAATAGATATCTAAAGTACAGTCTTGTAAACAGAAGTAAATCTTAGTTCCTATTTTGATTTAAAATGTAATATTTTAAACCTATATGGATCAGAGAATACTTTTTACTGGTCAAGGAGAGTCAAAAAATTGCTAACTTGTTTTTTTACACTAACCAATGGTTGTGGGCCACAATTAAAGTGAGGCAAAAGTGGAAAACATTCAATAAGTCAAAAGTTAACTCTTTTGATATGAGTCTGGTTATATCAGTATTTATCCTAATTAAAGCATCTGAGAAGTGAGTAAACCCTTAATAACCATTTGGGTTATCAAGATCTTCTGTTCAGATAGGCAGTTGTGGGACGGGGACTCTATGGTAGTACTGAACACAACTGCTGAGTGGCATGTCCATACACTTTGGGTGATGAAACCTTCTGAAACTTTTCAAAGCAGCAATGTTGGAAGGGATTCACTACAATCATCAAATTTCAAGGTTGGAAGCAGGAAGTACTGAAATCTTACCTGTAGGAAACCATATTGACCTAAACAAGAGAATTTCACAATGTGAAACTTCTCTGATCTTAAATCAGGAATGGGGATAAAAGAGTAAAAAAAGAATAGTTTGTTCTGCTTTGTCCACCTTAACCACTATATAGGCTTCTTTATTATTATTATTTCTATTTTCTTCATTTCTTACAGGTGCAGTTCTAAATTGTACATGTGGCTATCTTTTTAAAATTTTCTGATTACAAATTATCACATATCTCAACATCTCTTCTCTATCATCCACACCAGGGTATTCTCTATCTCTACCACCCCCCACCCCCACCAGCCCAGGTTCCAATCCCAATCCAAACCTCATCATAGAAAACTATGCAACAAACTGGCAAATCTCTCCCAGAATACAGAAAAGGAAAAAGAGAGAGATATAAAATGAAGATGTGAGATACTGAAGGCAGAGACAGAAAGAGCTTATTGGAAGATAATCGTGTTCCTGGAGAAGAGATTAAAGCAAAAAACTCATGAGCAGACATGAGCAATGAATAGCTTAAAGAAATGAGAAAAGATCTGAATCTTTAAATGAATCCATAAGGGCTACTGATTTCCAGGAAAATTGGAAGAGTGATGCCATTTCTAAGAATATTCCTTTTCCAATAGTTATGCATATAAAAAGGAACAGAGATGCTCATACTTTTAACATAGTTCCTAATGCTTTGCCAAGTTCTCAGAAGCTATGATTCAGGCAAATTCTGAGAAACTCATAAATACTCCCAAATCTGAAGAGAAGTTTTAGTAAAGACACACCATGCACATTTTCTTTTTCTTAATGAGAAAATCTGAGGGAGATGGAGGAGAAAACAAAAGTGGCAACTGTGGAGAGACTAGTAGAAAAGAGAAATCACACAATTCAAAACAGGTTTTGATAAGTGATATGCTACAGTGCTTATCAATGATTTAGTAAATTATACCAATTCCTTAGTTAGAGTGAAGTGTTTTTGAACTACATTACTGAACAAAAAGCAAAGGACTCTGTACATAACCCAGTAAGTGTCAAGCCTACACAAAAGTGACAAACAAAACAAACAAAAATCCACCATCAAACCACAGATATCCCATATGGTGGAAACGCAGTAATGGAGCATTCATCTATAGTAGTTTAGAACAAATGGCCACAAAAAGAATGATTTAACATAACCAAGAAAAAAAATATCAAATCGTGAAAATATTTTAAATATTCTAATAATATCTAATGGGAATAATAATAGAAATAAAGTTCTGAGAGCCTTACTGGGTGTCTAATTTACAGAATCAGAACTGTGAGATCATGAACTTCTGCTCTTATAAGTCAATAAGTAGTTAATAATTTGTCAGTGGCAGCAAATAAGAAATTAGTATGTAAATAGAGGATATTTTATACACTCAAGCTGTTTCCAGAAAGAAAATAGACAGGCAGACACAGGCTTCAAAGGATGGTGTGCACTCTCCTGGTTGTTCTAACAGGGTTAACTGAGAACTACAGGCCAGACTGCTCTTCCTTGTTTTACATTTAAATGTCTAAAGGGCAGTGAGACTTCCCAGTGCAGTAAGTGACTTGAGAGGCAGCTGGATGACATCAATGGAAAAAAAAAAAAAAAAGAAAAGAAAGAAAAGAAAAAAAATAGGAGAAAAGTAAGAATGTTAAAAGGAATTCAAAAGGAATCAGCATCCTATATTTTCTTACCCTCTTTTTCTATAGGGAAGACTCCCCATACTGTACATATTTGAAAACTGTGATTTAAACATATGCGTGGACATCCACATGCACACATACACATGATCTTTAAGAACAATGTCCTTATTTTAAGAACTCATTTAGACAATTATCTTGAGATAAAGAAAAATGTTTCTAAATTTTGATATGTAATAGTTTTATTTTCAAGTTCTATAACACTGAAGTAAATTAATTTATCTAATTTTATTTGTATAATTTTTTTCTCATTTCAATTTCTACTTTATTTGTATCTGCAGAGAGAGATGAGATCAGCATTGCGAAGTTATAACCATGTTCTTTATATAAATAATTTGAAATAAGAAATTCAAACTAACACATAAAAAACAAATGGCAGTAGATTCCTTGATTATATTAATTAGCAATACAATGATTACAGAATATTTTTCTCATACTATTAAAGCCACATTTAAATATTATTTATCTTATATATGAGAAATGTATAATAATTTAAGAATTTCTTTTTTACTAATGTTTAAGACTAACCCCATGTCTATCATCCTATAGCTGTCAATATGACTAAAGGCATTTCTATTTTACATATCAGCTAATTAAAGTAAAAGATGTACTGTCACCATCTTAACCATAACAGAAAAGCAGTAATGCAAGCAGTCACTTTGAATCTGTAATGAAAATCTAGTTAAATTACTTATCAAGAGCAGTGCTAAAGGTTGTAGTGACAAAAATGATACATCTACATTTTTCAAGGAAATTTCCATCTAGTTTTGGAGTTAGAACTAACGTGTGAATCACTTAGGGAACCATTATTAATCTGAATGGTTCTTACTCCAAATACAACTGAAATTGCATTGGTTAAGTGTTTAATACCCTACTTCGAAAATCCACAGGAAAAATAAAAATCTGATACTTTCTGAAATTAATCACATTGCAATCTTGTGAAATGTCCTTCTTTTTTTTTTCTTGGAGTGTTTCTGAATCATAAATGTCTAAGCATGGGAGCAGGCAAATCTATTATAAATAGGACAGCAAGAGGAAATATTGGTTACTGTTCACTTAATCCTGGTGCTTCAGTTAAACAAAACCCTTCTGTCTAATAACTAATAACTTGTCATCTTCTTATTAAGAATATAAATACACTGGGATTAATTTTGTGGTACCCCAACACGAATTTGCTTGAATTTGAATTCAGAAAAAAAAGACTATTTAAGAAATCCAAATTTTATCATTTTTATTTAACTTATAAACAAGTTCTGCACAGAAACTGAGCAGATACTGAGCAGATACTCATTGCTTGTGCCCTAAATAGAATACAAATACATAAATCATCATTCTTACCTTAGACTGTCTCATTTAACTGAATATGCTATACTAGCATACCTGAAATAATATTACACAGTGTATTACTCTTCAGTATTTAATTTGGTCTTCACTCTACCATAAGGCTTATTTAGATAAGAGAGGGAAAGAGCACAGCCCGTGTGATCAGCAAGCCATTCTTGAGAATTTGAGATAAGATTTGAGCTAGGTCTTAACAAATGGTAAGATTCTTAGACATGAAGATGAGACTCTAGGAAATTCAGAGTGAAGGAAACCTCCTTTATAACCCTCTGAAGGAAGAATAGGCATGCTGACCATGTAGAGTGGTGACAACATGAGCTCAACAAATTATTTTGCAAATATAAGTAGACTGCTTGGAGAGGGCCTTGAAAACAGAATTAGGACATCATGAAATAGAAACTATTAAATAAAATATTTTGGCAGGATATGGCAATTGAAAATGATGATTAAGAAAAATTGATAATGAAGCAGTGTCAGAGGAGAGATGGAGTACATGGCATATGGTGAGATCACTGCAGTCAAACGAGACGTTATATAACAGAAAGAAAGATTTAGTGATACATATTTTGCTGTAATAAATGTATTCACAGATTTGGAGTAAAAGCAAGAGACACTATTTATGTACTGAGGTATCCTTTTAGTCCTCTCACATTATGGCACTCTATCATAATAATTCAAAATACATTAGTGTTAATGATAGTTGTTTTGACCCAAACAAGTCAAAGGTGTTCTTTTAATTAAAAGTCATTCAAACTCATGTCTTTCAGTGAATTTATGCACAGGCACTAACTGGATAAAAAAATGAAGTGCTGGATCAATGCAGTGACAGAGAAGAGGCCACCTATTTTTTGACATAATTGTACAAACCCATAGTACAATCTACCTTCCAGTATTTCAATATTAAATTTAATGCATTTTGATCTTTAACATCTCCTGGAAGCCATATTTAATTTACATAAAAATTAAATGTGTTGTAGGTCTATATGTGTAAGCTAAAAATAATTTTACGTGTGTGTGTGTGTGTGTGTGTATGCATTGCATGTCAGTCCTTGACCTTGTTTGTCTTGTCTACATTTTCTTTTGAGAACTCATTGATTTTCATGACTTTGTTCATTACCTCTTTGCTGGTAATATGAAATATATTATGTGTCACTCCTAAAGAATGTTTCTAGAACCATTTTCTCTTTTTAGAACTTTTTTTGGTGAGATGGATGTAGATATATTTTTTCTAAGTAGAATTTTGCATGGAAGCCAATAAATTTCCGTAGCTTTCCCCTTAAATTCCTATTCTTTATTAGAACCTTCTTTCCAAGTTTATACAAGATTTTTTATCTTGGAGTCATCTGTGCTTTTTTTTTATAGGTGAGCTGCAGGATTGTATCTGGATGCAATCATCTGAAAAATTTCTTCTCTTACTGATTCTCTTAAGAGTATCCTCTGCCTGCATTAAAAAAAAAAAAAAAAAAAAAAAAAAAAAACAGGAAAAACAAAATAAAACAAAAGGCTGGGCACAGTGACACCTGTAACCTCAGGACTTTGGAGGACTCAGGTGGGAGGATCACTTGAGGCCAGAATTTAGAGACCAGCCTGGGCAACATAGTGAGATCACGTCTCTACAAAAGTAATAATAATAATTTAATAAATTTAAAAAACTGGCTCAGTATAGTGGTGCATGTCTGTAGTCCCAGCTACTCAGGAGACTGAGGTGGAAGGGTTACTTGAGCCTGGGAGCTCCAAGCTACAGTAAGCCATGATTATGCCAGTGCACGAAAGCTTAGGTGACAAAATTAAATCCTAAAAAGAAATAAACAAATAAGAAAAGATTAAAGAAAAGAAAAATCCCTCAAAGAAACCTCTTGTGTGAGTGCAAGTAAAGACTATCTGGATAGTTGCTTACATAGTTTAGTTGCTCTGCTACCAAAGAACCAACAGCAATGGGAAGGGGAGCAGAAAAGAGGAAGGATATGAGAGGGTATTTGAATGGGCGAAAAAATATAGATAAGATACATCAAAGCATGAATGGTAAAAAGCATTTGATATAAAGATAAGAAATAAGAATAAAAGACATTCAGAATATAGGTCCTCCAACAGCAAATTTCTTGTGGACAACCCCGTAACCATCAGCTAAGATATTTAAAAGTTCCTCTGATCAGACATCTTGGAACTTCAATTCCTGTATAGTGTTGGAGATATGAAAGGACATTTTTCATGTCTAAACAAAGTGATAATGTCCAGAAGCAATCCACAATCCCCTCATAAACAAGAACAACTATGGTAATAGCACCACCATTGCACAGAGTTACCAGAAAGACTGCACTAATAGTCTTTCTTCCAAATGTCAGGTAAAACTGGTTTACCTAACCAGTTTTTAAATGTACAAATCTATTCTGTGTATGTACTCGTGTCACAGAAATAAACACAGCTTTCAATTTGTTTTTCTTCTTTGAACAATTGGCAATAACCCCCTAGTATTACATAGAAAATCTCACACATATAACATTCAAAATTTTCAACACTGTGACTCCCATTTATTTTCAGTATTTCACAAAATGAGTTGGTTCATTTTAGCCTAGCAATTTCCCTCAAAACCCTACTACCTCCATATTAATTTTTCATACTGTGTCAATTCATAGGAAATCAGAGGTATTGACATACCTCAACATTCTCTAAATTCTGAGCCAATCTAAAAGGTTCAGTTGCATGAGATCGGCAGTCAAATAAATTGTAATTACGTTACATGATTTAGAACTTAATTTTATACTATATGTTTATTGCTCACTATTCTTACATACACAAGGCTACACTAGACCCTTTCAAATGCCATTTTTAAAATTCCTCATAAAAGTTTTCCAACATTTTATTCATTTTATCATGAAACAAATACTTGCTAAAGGGTATCATGTGTCCAGTGTTATCGTATATCCTAGAAACGTACAGAATGAGCAAGTCACAATCCCCACCCTCAATGGACCCACCCTCCAATGATAACACTAGGTACTCATGCCTTCCCCAACCTCATCAGTGTCAAGCTGTTGAATATTGCTGGAAAAATTCACAAAATATTATCATTTTTATTACTGGGCTTACCTGACCTATATCCAGGCCTGCAAACCGTACAAATCTCAAGTAACATATTTTTATAAACTCTCTTCTGACATGTCTCTATTAGATGCTATAGCATGCAGCTCTAAAAGCACCAAATTTTGTCTTATTAAACCCTTTGATAAAATTACTTACATATTTACTTTAATCCCTTCTCCATTTTGACTGTATTTCAAAGTCTTGATGTCATACTGATCTTTACGTTTCCTTTGTACCCAGTCTCATGTCTTATAGAACTTAGCTGACTCAGTATATAATTCACCATTTATTTTGTTCTTTATTCATTTTATCTGACAAGCATTTTGTTAGGTCTGTGTCAGATGCTGTGGAAAAATTTACACTTCCTTGATGTCAATGTTAATATCATCTATAATTGGAAATCAAATAACCTATTCATGTCCTAAGTACTATAATAAAGACTGAGAAATACAAGGAGGAAAAGTCAGTTGAGGCAGCAATTAATAGCTTACCAACCAAAAAAAGCACAGGTCCAGATTCTATCAGATATACAAAGAGGAGTGAGTACCACTCCTTCTGAAACTATTCCAAACAATCCAAAAAGAGAGAATCCTCCCCAAGTCATTTTATGAGACCAACATTATCCTGATACCAAAACCCGGCAAAGACTCAACAAGAAAAGAAAACTTCAGGACAGTATCCAGGATGAACATAGATGACAAAATCTTCAATAAAATACTGGCAAACCAAATCCAACAGCACATCAAAAAGCTTATCCATCATGATCAAGTAGGCTTCATCCCAGGGGTGAACATACTCAAGTCTATAAATGTAATTCACCACATAAACAGAACCAAAGACAAAAACCACATGATTATCTCAATTGATGCAGAGAAGGTGTTTGACAAAACTCAACAGCCCTTTATGCTAAAAACTCTCAATAAACTAGGTATTAATGGAATGTATCTCTAAATAATAAAAGCTATTTATGATAAACCCACAGCCAATATCATACTGAATGGGCAAAAACTGGAAGCATTCCCTTTGAAATCTGGCACTAGACTAGGATGCCCTCTCTCACCACTCCTATTCAATATAGTATTGGAAGTTCTAGCCAGAACAATCAGGCAAAAAAAAAAAAAAAAAGAAATAAAGGGTATTCAATTAGGAAAGGAGGAAGTCAAATTGTCTCTATTTGCACACAACATAATTGTATATTTAGAAGACCCCATTGTCTCAGCCCAGTATCTCCTTAAGATGATAAGCAACTTCATCAAAGTCTCAGGATATAAAATCAATGTGCAAAAATCACAAGCATTCCTATACACCAATAACAGACTTAAAGAGAGCCAAACCAAGAATGAACTGCCATTCACAATTGCTACAAAGAGAATAAAATACCTAGGAATACAACTAACAA
>CAUYLG010006101.1:0-33686 GCA_963573385.1 Cacajao melanocephalus | reverse complement strand
AGCCCAACTCAAAGGGCACCCAGTCCCATATACTCCGCACTGAGAAGCGCCACGCTGGAGCACAGGCAAAACAGCCACATCAGCCAAAAGAGTCACGCTGGCGACCCGTGTGGCTCCTCCGCTGGGAATCTCCTGGTCTGTGGGCAACAAAAAATCAACTGAAAGTGCGGCGTCCACTCACTCTCTGCGCTTTCACTGGGAGCTACAATCCTGAGCTGCTGCTAATCGGCCATCTTGGATCTCTCTCCCTTCTTTCTTTTTTATAATTTTTTTTTGAGGTGGAGTCTTGCTCTGTTGCCCAGGCTGGAGTGTGCAATGGAGCAATCTCAGCTCACTGCAACCTGCATCTCCCAGGTTCAAGTGATTCTCCTGCCTCAGCCTCCTGAGTCGCTGGGATTACAGGCACCTGCCACCACGCCTGGCTAGTTTTCTGTATATTTAGCAGACATGGGGTTTCACCATGTTGGCCAGGCTTGTCTTGAACTCCTGACCTCAGGTGATCCGCTAGCATTGGCCTCTCAAAGTGCTGGGATTATAGGTGTAAGCCACCGCACCCGGCCTTAAACCTCAGTTTTCTAGTCTGTAAACCTCAATTTTCTAATCTGTACCTGCCTGGCTGGGTTATTGTGAAGATTAAATGAGACAACGTGTATATGGTGCTTAATAGAGAATCTCCACCATAGTAAGTGCTTCATAAACACTACTTATTGTTTTTAACCTGTAAATTAGGTATCATTGTCCACAGTCCCAAAGTGAGACGAATTATGTGCTAAAGAGATATGACAATATCTAGAAGGAAGGAGAAAAAAAAATCAAGTACAGTGTCTCATTCCACTGCTGGAAGCTGCCAGGAAGACAGTACTATCTACACATCCATCTCTCTCCTAAAAGAATTCTGGGCATGGTCTGGGTATCTCAGCCAGCCCCCTCCCAAGAGAGATTCAAGGTTGAACTGAACCTGCTGGACCACCTGCCACAGGGAGTCTCCTCATCCCAGCCACACATTGCCTAGAGCAGGTGCCACAAGCCCAGAGACAAGTCACCATGGAAAGGCAGATGTCAGGGCAGCTGAGTCCTGAGGGTCTTGGTAATGAAAAGCCCCCCACCAACACTATAACTGGTCCTGCTTCCCTTTTTGAATTGGATGCTAAGGAGCCTAGAGCTAAATTTACAGCCCATCTTTAGCAAGCACATAATGCTTCATTTCATACATTTGGTGTGCAAACCTCCATCTACAATCCCTGCCATCATTTTCCCTCTGTCTCATTTCCCCTCACTTGTTTTAATGTACTTTAACCTGCCTTAAATCCGTTTTGGAACAAGGTAGGGAATAGATAAATACATCCTATCTGTATTTAAACAGCTTTCCATTGTATATGTATATATTCTTGTGTATCTCTTTTCTAAAAATTACTGCCTGCTGATGCCTGCAAATGGCTGTGTTTGCGTGTGCTAATTGTGTAACTGACTGGAGTTAAAATTGAGAGCTTTGATGAGTACCCAGGAAGCAAGGAAACAGGGTGTTTTCATTTTCAGTATAAAAGGGAGGGTTGGGCCCAGGTGTCTGCCTTAGGAATAGTCGGTTTAAGGCAACGGTTCTCAAGTGGGGCCGGTTTTGCCTGCCAGGGGGCTTCTGGCAATCTCTGGGGGTGTTTTTGGTTAACACAACTTAGTGGGGAGGCATCTGGCATTGCTATTGGCATCTAGTAGGTAGAGGCCAGGGATGCTGCTAAATATCCCACAATGCTCAGGACAGGCCCCACGACCAAGAGGCACCCAGGCTAAAATGTCAGTGGTGATGAGGTTGAGAAACCTTGATTTCAAGGCAGACAAGTTTTAGAAGGAAGAAGGAGCAGAGGCTTGCAGCTACCAAGGCTGCTCTGGGAAACCTCAGAGCAGCCTTCCTGAACCAGGCCAGGAAGAGGAAACAGCAGAGAGGGCCCCAGCTGCTCAGTTACCAGGAGAACCCAGAATCTCTTACTGGTCAATGGGAGAAACAAGAACAACTCAGGAATGAAACAGATTCCTCAGGTGTCCAGGGGGAGTTAGACTTTTTTGTTGCATGGGAAGGGGGAGCCTTTCATCCAACACCAGATAGCTTTTGTTTTGTTTTGTTTTGTTTTTGTTTTAAGACAGGGTCTCACTCTGTTATCCAGGCTGGAGTGCATTGGTGCAATGTAGACTTACTGCAGCCTCGACCTCTGGGGCCCAAGGGATCCTCCTACTTCAGCCTCCCGAGTAGCTGAGAGCATAAGTGTGCACTGCCATGCTGGCTGATTTATTTGTTGTGGAGATGAGGGTTTTACTAGGTTGCCCAGGTAGTCTTGAACTCCTGGGCTGAAGCGACTCTCCTGTCTTGGCCTCCCAAAGTGCTGGGAGGAAGGTGTGAGCCGCTGCACTTGACCTCAGCAGCAGATATCTTCTAGCTTCCTCTGCACCTTCCTCCACCGGGATCTCTGCCCCAAGAAGCTTCCCGCTTTGTTCAGCCCCAGCAGAGGATGAGAAGGCAAAGAAGACTGAGGAAGGGGCATTGACTTCCTGGCCCCTCTTAGTGGGGCTGCCTTAGGTCAGCTGAATTCCTCTACTGTAGTCACAGCTCCTCTCAAGGGGTCCCTCTCCATAACAGTGTTTCCTTACAGGCTTTGGTGATGACTTCATGGCTGTCTTCTTTCATCCTTCTAAGTTAGGGGTGGTCACAGCCCCCCACTTGACTACTGCTGGCATACTATGCCATGTCTCATGGTTTCCCCATACCCTGCTGTATTAGAGTTCTCCAGAGAAACAGGACCAACAGGAGACAGATAGGTAGATAGATGATAGATAGATAGATAGATAGATAGATAGATAGATAGATAGATGATACATTATTAGGTATATTATATATATAGATATATAATTATATAGATGATAGATACATAGATGGACAGATAGATTACACAGATATTAGATAGGTAGATGATAGATAAATGGATTAAATAGATGATAGATGGATAGATAATTAGATAGATATATGATGCATTATTAGATAGATGATATAGATAGATATATAATTAGGTAGATGATAGATACATAGATGGACAGATAGATTACATAGATATTAGATAGGAAGATAGATGATAGAAAGATAAACAGATTACTTAGATGATTGATAGATAGATAGATAGATAGATAGATAGATAGATAGATAGATAGAGATATGGTTTGGCTGTGTCCCCACCCAAACCTCATCTTGAATTGTAGCTCCCATAATCCCCACATGTCATGAGGAGGACCCTGGGAGGTAACTGAATCATGGGAGTGGGTTTTTCCCATGCTCTTCTTGTTATAATGAATGAGTCTCATGAGATCTTGTGGCTTTCTGAAGGGCAGTTCCCCAGCAGCACTCTCTTGCCTGCCACCATGTAAAATATGCCTTTGCTCCTCCTTCGCCTTCCACCATGATTTGAGGCCTCCCCCACCATGTAGAACTGTGAGTCCATTACATCTCTTTTTCTTTATAAGTTACCCAGTGTCAGGCATTTCTTCACAGAAGTATGAAAATGGACTTAGATAGATAGATAGATAGATAGATAGATAGATAGATAGATGATAGATAGAGGCAGATGACAGATAGATAATGGATAGATCATGATGATTAAGATAGATAGATAGATGATAGATAGATAGATGATAGATAGATAGATAGATAGATAGATAGATAGATAGATATAGATAGATAGCTATTGGCTCATACAATTATGGAGGCTGAGAAGCTCCACTGTCTGCTGTGTGCAAGCTGGAGACCCAGGAAAGCCTGATGTAGTGCGAAGGCCTGGGAAGTGGAAGTCTTGATGACATAGATTCCAGTCCAAGTATGAAGACCTGAGAACCAGAAGTGCTGAGGGCAGTAGATCAGTGTCCCAACTCACGCTGTAAGGCAAAAAGTGACTTCAACCTTCTTCCAAGTTAGTATTCCGTTCAGGCCCTCCGTGGATTGGAGGGCCCACCCACACCAGGGAGGACCATCTGCTGCACTCAGTCCACCAATTCAAATGCTAATCTCTCCTGGAAACAACCTCATAGACACACCCAGAAATCATGCTTAACTAGATAGCTGGGCATCCCATGATCCAATCAAATTGTCGCATAAAATTAACCATCGCACCTGCCCATACCTCGTAAATAGTCCCTTTATTAAACTTTCCTCAAATTCTCCTAATTTGAGTGTGCCATCTGTTTCCTTCAGGAATCTTAGGTTACACACATTCATTCATTCGTTTATCAAATGTTCATTGAATGTCTCCTGTGTGTTTAGATACTATTTTAGGTGCTTCAGCTACACAGATAAACAAAATAAACCTCCCTGCTCACTGTCCCCTCACCTTCTAGACGGCATGGAGTAGGGCCTGAGTGTGCCTCGCGCCTCGTTGAGCGGTGTCAGTGTGTCTGCCTCAGCTCCATGCCTGAAGGGTATATGGCCTAAGTGAGGGCTGCTCTTAGGCCAGCTGGGCAGCATTCAGAGGTGATGGGCCCAGGGCAGCAGGCAGCAGGCCACAGCCCTGACCTTCACGGCTCTGACACTAGCCAGCTCTGCATACCGGAGCAAGCCACTTGGCCTCTTTGGTTTTTATTTTCCTTGTTTCCAAGGTGAGTGACTGCACTAGAACACCGACTTGCAAATTTCCTGTATTTGGAATGAGAATTTCCTGGTCTGAGTTGCTGCCCAAATCCTGAGTTGGGGGTGGCAGAAGCAGGCATTCTGTGCCAGCGGTATGCATCCTAAACATTCCAGAAGGAGCCCTGGTGAGGGTGAGAGAAGGTGGATATTTACAGGTCCTGCTGTGGGCTGTTGGAGCTAGTAGGGTACAGAGGTAGGGCAAGCTCCTCTGGGTCTTCAGAGGACCCCCGACTCCCTCACCCCTGCCACGGCAACCACTCCTTTTTCTCAGGGTTCTATCTGTTATTCTAGGTCTAGGTATTGCAGGCCAGGAAGCTGCAGGGGTGAGGGGAAGGCAGTCCCTGGTCCTCTCAGCACACCCAGGGTGGCCTTTCTGGTGCCAGCTGGCAGGCCTAAGCAGCTTAGGCAAACATATGCACAAAGCTTTCTGGATGCTACCAGCCGGCAGGGCCTGCCAGAGGCAAATGGTCTCCCCTGCCTTGAGGTAGTGTTGCATCCAGCCATTCCAGACTTGCAGACATCTCTTCTGCTCTGATAGACCTTCAGGGCTGGACCCCAGCAACCTCATTTTAGAATGCCAGTAGAGATTGGAGAATGGGTAGCTAAGCCACCAGCAGTGGGCAGTGATCCACGCTGGGAATGAGTAAGCAAACGTTTGGTAAGTCCCATGTCAACCACTCCTTTCACTGTGCCAGACACCTTCATAAAGAGCATTTTACTTAACCCCACAATGCCTTGGTGACATGGGTAATCATATAGCCCTTTATTGATAAAGACACTGAGCTTAGAGAGGAATGTGACTTTCCCAGGGTCACACAGCTAGCAAATGGAAGAGCAAGGAGGATTTGAACCCAGGACATTGGGCTCTAAACCCTGAGAGCTCCCCATTATACCATATGCATCTAACTGTACAGAGACAACGCCCTTCTTCCCAACCCCAGCCCCACCCTGCTGCAGGATCTGGTCCCTGATCTGACTCCTTGGTCCCATGGGAAATGGCAAAGTTAAAGTGGGAGCTGCTGCTTTTCAGCATCTGACCTGTCAGGACTCTCTAAGGCTCTTAAGGGCCCTTCAGCCAGTCACTTCAAGAGATAGGGGGGCCCGTTCAGGAAAGCAACACCCCTGAGGGCTTGCCCCTTGGCACATAGCCTTCTGGCTAGGGCCCACCCCATCTAATGCTGGACAGATAGATGGTCAGGTCCTCTGGGCATCTTCTCATGACATCTTCTAGCGAAGAGAGAGAAGGACAACAGGGGCACTGGCCAGGGTCTAAGCAATCTCCTATCAGCCTTGCCTCAGCCTGAGCTGTAACTGTAGCAGGTGCATTTTGCTAACCCATCAATCAGGGGCAAGGTTGCTTTCTCCTTTTGAGTCTGCAAGAGGCCAAAGGTAAAAAAAAAAAGCTCTTTTTTTTTCCATCTAACGGATGGAGGATTCCCTCCTTCCTTTATTCCTTTCTCTCCTCACCCTTTCTCTTCCTTTCTGCATTTTTTTCTCTCCCATCCATATCTTAACACCCCTCCCCAATTCAGACTTAGTTCTCAACTTCCCTTTTGCTCCCAAGAACCCAGTGCACGCCTTATCATGGGCTTATTACCTGATGTTATAATTACAACTTATTGTCTGTCTCCTCCAGCTTCTGAGCTCATAGCCCTGCCCTGGCCCAATGCCTGGCAGAGTAAGGGTCCCACACAAAGGACCCTTGGGAGACCCCAGTGCCTCTGTGTACTTCTGTCCACAGGTGTTATGAACCACCTGCTCTGTGCCCAGCTCTGAGCTTGGGACTAGAAGAGACTTCTTGGCACTAGAATAAGGAGGAACCAGAAGACTGGTCTCTGTCTTTGAGGCTTATGGACTACACATCAAGCCCTTCCTACTGCCAGGGATTCTAATCCCTGGGCCATGTTTGGAGACTGCTGTGGGTCACCTGCTGACCCCTACAGATGACCACAGAGTCCCAGCCTTGGTACTCTCCAGGATCTGACATCCAATCAGGGTGTCAGATCTGGTGAGGTTCCTTCCAGGCCCCCGTACTGTGTACCCTCAGCACAGTGCCCCTCACGCATCTTCAAAGCACTCTGCAGCAGGTGGCCAGGGAGAGTGAGATGTCCCTGCAGACAGCATTTGTGACATTGCCAATGTTTGTGGTATGTGGAGTTGATTGGACAGGCAGTTGCCTCATAAAGAAAAGAGAATTGGTCTTGGAGCCAAGAACTTGAATTTGAGTCCCAGTTCTGCTGCTTATGGCTCTGGAACTAAATCTCAAAAATATTATTTAGCCTTGCAAAAGGAAGAGATCAGTGAGGACAGGAGTCGTTCGAGAAGGCACTAAGGAAAAGGTGGGATCCTGAAGAATGTGGGGAGTTGGATCAGTGGAGAGGTGGAAAAGAGAGGGCACAGGCAGGGCAGGGTGAATGGAAGAGACTAGTCTGGCCGGGTCAGGCTTAGCTCTGGAGGGAGGTGGGAGACGATGGAAGGTAAGTAGGTTTCTGTTCAGTCCCTGCACATCAAGCACCTACTATGTGCTGCACACTAATTGAGGTGCTTCACATACAGGCTCTCACTGCTCCTGATAGCAGACCTATGGGGAAGGCAGAGCAGGTAGATTGCAGGGGATGCAGAAGCTCTGAGCTGTTCAGCACACTAGTCAAGGTCAAAAGACAAAGGCACAAAGTCAAAGTCTAAACCAAGGCCTTCTGGTTTTATGGTACTGGGCTGCCTAACTCCATTCAGGCTACTATGATAGGCTACCGTAGACTGGGGGGGCTTCTTAACCACAGAAATGTATTTCTCACTCTTCTGCAGGCTGGAAAGTCTAGAATGAAGGTGGTAGTGGATTCAATGTCTAGTGAGGCCTGCTTTCTGGTTCACAGATGGCCATCTTCTTGCTGTAACCTCACTTGATGGAAGTGGTGAGGGAGCTTCCAGGCTTTCTTTCATAAGAGCACTAATCCCAGCCGTGAGGACTCTGCCCTCATGACTCAATCACCTGCCAAAGACTCCACCTCCTAATACTCTCACATTGGGGGCTAGGATTTCTTCATTTGCTTTATGGGAGACACGAACATTCACTTTACAGCACCTATACTCAGTGGATGATGGCAGTGGTGGAACAGGAGCTGGACATTCACGCATTCATTCAACAAGTATTTTTTTAACACCTAATAGCTGGGTGTTGGGGATATGCCAGTGAGCAAGACAGATACAGTGCTGCCTGCACATGCCTGCCGTCTAGCAAGGAGGCGGACTTCAGACTTCAAGAATTATAAAAATATGTATATGGGTGTAATTTAAGTATGTATTTTTTATGAACATAAACCTCGTTTTAAAAATGAGACACATATATAACTTTGAACAAAAAGCGCAGGGTTCTATGAGAGCAAGTAACATGTACCAGAGGGTTTAGAGTTCTCTATAGAAGGTACTTAAGGATGATCCTTGGAGGGGCTAGGGATCTTTTCTTAAAGCTTTGTTGCATGGCAAGCACTTTGTTCTTAAATGCACTGGTGTGCTGGTAAATACTGAGCAACTTGCTGAGGGATGGGGAGAATGATGTGTGGTGTGTGCCAATTTCCTTAGCGTGGAGGCTCCCTCCATGGCCAATTTCATGCTACTGATGTGAAGTCTGAAAGCAGTGTTGAGAACAGATGCACAGTTAGTTCTTGTGAGCCAGCTCCAGCATACCACTGAATTATGCTTACTGGGGTGGAGAGCTTTGAAGGTATTGATGGAGATTATGGGGCTCTAAAGCAACCCCAAGCTGCTTCTTAGTGCTGCCTCTGGGCTATCCTACTCTGGAGACAGAGAGGAGTGAGCCTGGCCTCATCCCTGGGATGTTTGGGGACTGTGCTATGGGTCACCTGCTGACCCCTACAGATGACCACAGAGTCCCAGCCTTGGTACTCTCCAGACCCTGTGCTCCTAATCAGGGTGTCACATCTGGTGAAGTTCCTTCCAGGCCCCTGTACTGTGTACCCTCAGCACAGTGCCCCTCACGCATCGTCAAAGCACTCTGCAGCAGGTGGCCAGGGAGAGTGAGATGTCCCTGCAGACAGCATTTGTGACATTGCCAATGTTTGTGGTATGTGGGGTTGATTGGACAAGCAGTTGCCTCATAAAGAAAAGAAAATTGATCTTGGAGCCAAGAACTTGAATTTGAGTCCTAGTTCACTGCTTACGGCTCTGGAACTACAGATAAGGCAGGTCACTATTCTGAGCCTCATTCTTCCCCTGTGGGAGTTGAGGAAATGGGTGGTATTAACCCCTGGGCATTGTGGAGGGCAGAATGAGATGGCATCTATGAAAGCACCTGCTTGGTGCTGGGTACCTAGTGCTTGAGTCCTGGGCCATCAGGTTTAGCTAACTGTAATCCATGGTGACATTTACATCCCACTGAGTCACAGAGTCACAGAATCTGGGCTTTGGGGTGGGCTGAAGGGGTTGTATCTTTCTCCTTCCCACCCTATTAAAAACTCCTGTTACAGTGTCCCTGATGGTAGCCACCTTGTCTCTGCTTGATTAAGTCTAGAGGTTGAAGTTGACTATATCTTGGAGACAGCACGCAGGGTTAGAAAGTACTTCCTTTCACTGACTTGAAAGCTTCCTTCTCTGTGTCCATCAGCAGGCCTTCCCCTGCATACTCACATACACTCTGACACACGTCAGTAGGAGCATAAATATTTATGACATGTAGCTAATGCAGTCGACTTATAGGATTCCCGGAGCTTCAGATGGGAGCTTTTTGCACAAGAAGGCTTTTATCTGGGGAGGGGTTCTGGATAGGGGAGTGGCAAATGCTGGCTCAGAGATGCTCCTTTTGGCCTCTCTGAGAGTTCTGGAAGCCTGCCCTTCACTGCGGCAGCCCGAGTGTCTGAATTTGCAAGGAAGGTTGGCTGGCAGCTGCCACTGTGGGCTCTGGGCACTGAGAATCAGCCAGCCTTTGGAAGCTTTCACTCAAGAAGCCCCCTTTGGGCTCTGCAGGGCCAGGTCTCAGGAGGATGGATCCCCAGTCAGAGGGTCTAAAGTGCTTCTCACCCTGGCCTCCTAGGAGCAGAGCCCTTTGAGAAGGTAGAGCAGAGGCACTTACACTCACCCCCCACTGGCTTCTAGGTTTCCTACACAGCTGAGTGCAAGGAGGAAGTTCTAGATGACTGCCTCTAACCCTCAAAAGGGCCCTGGTAAAGTCACCCCAGCACATCCCCAGCACATAGCCCCCACACCAGAAGCTGCATATATTACAAGACTTCAAATAGTGTAGCTCAGGGCTCATACACACATGGGATCAGTTCCTTCCATGGCTTGCTGGTCGGTGCCCTCCATGTGGCTGTATGCCAAGCATCCTAACAGATGGTCTGTCATCCTCTAGACTTGGGGGTGGGGCTGGGGGTGAAGAGTGGTGGGCAAAGGAGTGAGAGAGAGGGATTCCCTGGAGAGCAGTCAAGCTTGGGCATGAGGGTGCACCTGCCCAGTGGGCTTTTTTCTGGAGAGCATCAGCAGGGGAGAGCTTGGGCTAGCCTGGCTATGGAAGGCTGTGCCCAGCCTGAACTGAAGAGGAGAGTGCTCCTTGAAAGGAAGGAGAATGACTTCCAGCTGGACTCTCGATGAGGCAGGATTTGGTCACCCCAGAACCCCACTTCCAATCCTTTCCAAACTTGCTCACTAAACTGCTACCTCTCCCTCAGGGTCTTAATTCTGCACATCTATTTTACCAGGATCAAACCTCATTCCTTTTGCATCTTTGACAAACCAGTCTCCTTTCCCACCTTGGACAGCTCCTCTGCTGCGAAAGGGAGAGAGTAGTGTCAGGCTGAAAAAGACCAGCTGTGTTAGCTGGACTGGGAGCTCCAGGCTCTCATTCACCATTAAACCTGAGCCAGAGAATCGTCCCCTCCAGAAGGTCCCTCATCCCCCCACCCACAAAACTAGTGCAATTCCCTAACCCTCTGTTCTCCTAGCACCCTGGCCAGCTCCCAGTCGATCACTGCTAACAACATTGTGTTAATTTTGTTCATGTGACTGTTTTCTCCAAAAGACTGTAAGCTCCTTGAGAGAGGAATCTGCACACTGTTTGTCTATCTTTGAACTCAGATAGTATTCAACACATGACTATTCATAAATATGTGGTAAAAGCTCCCCTGAACTTGGGAAGTTCACAAAGGAAAATGTAAGCCTCAGTATACACATATTCATGGTTAAAGTAGGGGTGGGATTAAAGTGCAGCGAGAGAGAAGAGACCTGCCTACATGTTTACATTTTCCAGTGGCTGGTAGGATGGAGCTGAGGAACTGGGGCTGCAATGGTGGAAGAAGGTGCGGGTTCTGAACTCCTGGGCACAAGGCCAGCTACAGGCTGCCCCCTCTGCCTGTGTTATTTCCACAGCAGGAGAGGACCACAGTGTTGCAGCAAAGAAAACAACTAGACCTTCAGACACCCAGGACCAAGTGCTAGTATCAGCTGGGTGACTAAGAAAGGCAGCAGCGATGTTTTTCTGTGTTGAATGGCCTTCTATCACCTGGGAACTCAAAATGTCTCCCTGGGCTCCCTCTACTCTCAGCACTGAGCCAGAATCAAGATGAGCAAAACCCAGGCCCTACCTTCTAGGAGCTCCCAGTGTAGCTGGGGTGAGACTCCCAGTGCTCTGATGGGAAATTTGCCGGGGTATAATTACAGACTGCATTGTGTCGTGTGACTGTGAGTATTCTGGGAGGTCAGGGGAGAAAGGAAATGACTCATTGCCAAAGGCTGATGGCATTCTTGGTGATAGAAAGAAATACAACACAATTCTAATGGTAGATGTAGAGAAGCAATCAAGGCACAGAGCAGCAAAAAAAAAGAAAAGAAGGGAAGGAAGAAAAAGGAAAAAAGGCAGGAAGCAGGAAGAAAGAAAAAGAAAAAAACAAAAAGAAAGAAAGCAAAAGAAAGGGAAGGAAGGGAGGAAGGGAGGAAGGGAGGGAGTGAGGGAGGGAGGGAGGAAGGGAAGGAGGGAGGGAGAGGGGAGGGAGGGAGGGAGGAGGGAAGGAAGGAAGGAAAAAAGGAAAGAAGGAAGGAGGGAGGAAGGAAGGAGGGAAGGAAGGAGGGAAGGAAAAAGTCCACAAGCTGTATGTTGACAGCAGGGAGAGATCACTTCTACGGGCTTGAGAGAAGGAGTCGGAAGCATGAATGAGCCTTGAAGAAAAGAGAGTATTTAATTAGGGAGGTAAGTGCGGAAGCAGCAGGGCAGACCCAAAGATATGTGGTTCACTGAAGGAAGAGATGGGAATGTGGGTGCTTGGTCTGTGCCTACAGACTTGCCTTCCTGTCAATGAATTTTTTGAAGAGTTTGAAGTTAATGCATGCATGTGGTCAAGATTTAATGTAAAAATAGTATTGATTGAAAATCTAAGCTCCCTCCCTGCCTGACTCTTGGCCCACAGTTGTCTTCTTATGTCCAACTGGCACCTGTCTCACAGGTTATCATTCCAGATGTTTCTAGGAATGTAAAAGCTTATATTTTAACACAAATGGTCACAGGCTACACAGAGTGTTGTATATCTTGTTGTTGTTGTTGTTGTTTCTAAGAGATGGGGTCTTGCTATGTTGCTCAGGCTGGAGTGCAGTGGCTATTCACAAGTGCAGTTATAGGACACTGTGGCCTCAAACTCTTGGCCCCAAGCAATCCTCCCAGTATGTGCCACAACACTCAGCGTGTTGATCTTTTCCTTATTGATTGGTAGGAGCTTTTATTTAACAAAGTAACCTTTTGCTCAGGATGTTGCAAGTGCTTTCTCACTCTATCATTCGTGCTTTTACTTTTTTATGGTGGTTTTTGCTACCATAGTAGAAATGTGTGATCTGAGCTTATCAGTTTTTTCTTTTATGACTTCAGGGTTTGAGCTATACTTAGATTGTGCACACTTCAAGATCATAAAAATATACTCTCAGATTTTCTTTTGGTACTTGCATAGGTTCAATTTTATTTTAAAATATTCGATTAGTGACCTAGTACTAGTTTTTCCTTTTGCCTTTTGCTTTTTTAAATTTTTTATTCATTCCTTAATTTATTTTTAATTATTATGGATACGTAGTAGTTGTACATATTTAGAACTAGTTTCGATTTTAGGAATGACTCTGCTTTTTAAAGTTACAATGTATCTTGGATTTCATCCTTACCATTTTATAAAAGTTGTCTCATTCTCTTCACTGTATTAATAGTTACTCTATCACATGGACTTATTATAATTTATTAAGTGTGGTGACTCATGTGTGTAATCTCAGCATTTAGGGATGATCACTTGAGGCTAGGAGGTCAGCCTAGGCAACATTAAGACCTACATCTCTGCAAATAATAATAATAATAGTAATAAATTACCCAGGAGTGGTGGCACATGTCTGTAGTCCCAGCTACTCAGGAGACTGAGGCAGGAGGGTCACTTGAGACCAGGAGTTTTTCAGTGATCTATGATTGTGCCACTGTGCTCCAACCTGAGTGACAGAGACCCCCATCTTTAAAAAAAAAAAAAAAAAAAAAAAAAGTAGGAGGTTAAGACTTGAAGCATCACACTATCTGGCTACACTACAAATGTAAAGTGCACCACAAAGCAATAGCAATCAAAACAGCATGGTACTTACTGGCAGAAAAACAAACACACAAAACAACGGAACAGAATGGAGAGCCCAAGAATAAATCTATGCATTTACAGCCAACTGATTTTCAACAAAGACACCAAGAACACACGTTGGGCAAAGGCCAGTCTCTCCAGTGAAAGGTGCTGGGAAAACTGGATATTCATACGCAGAAGAATGAAACCAGACTCCCTATCTCTCACCATATCCAAAATCAAATACAGATGGATTAAAACTCCATGTAAGACCTGAAACTATGAAACTACTGGAGGAAAATAGGAGAACCCCTTCATAATATTGGCCTGGGCAAGAGTTTTTGGAATAAGACCAAAAAAGCACAGACAACAAAAGCAAAAATAGGCAAATGGGATTCCATTGAACTAACAAGCTTCTGCACGGCGAAGGAAACCATCAGCAGCATGAAGTGACAGCCTACAGAATGGGAGAGAACATTCACACACTTTGCATCTGACAAGGGGTTAATATCCAGGACACATACGGAACTCAGAGAATTACAAGTCTTCAACGATGGCTTTGAACAAACAGCTTGCGAATTTTTTGGAAAATTTAACCACCAGGTCTGGTGAGCCCGTACGAGCCAGCTCCAGCACACCACTGGGAGGGTCCTTGTTTTGGAAGTTGGACTCTGTCCTCCTCCTGAAGCCCCTGGAGAGAGCCAGCGAGCCTGCTTTGGTCCTGGAGGCTCCGTGCCCCCAAGGCCTTCGACTCCTCCCCGTGAAGCCGGACCCCACTCTCCCAACACTAGTGTTCTGCTGCCCCCTAATGGCAGCTTCTGCCCTCTGCGGCTGGCCGGGAGCTAGATCCACCGCAGAACCCACCAGCTCCGCGCCAGATCAGAGATCACCCTAAGCAGGTGAAACAGCCTCACCCTTCCACTCTAGACTTTTGGAACCCAAGGAGGGCCGGGTCAGAGTACGCAGGACCTCAAACCCCGCTGCCCCTTGCCGATCCCAGAATCGTGGGTTCCCACTGCCCTCTGCAGAGCCGCCGCGTGGTGATGAGCCCGGCACTGTGGCGCCACCTAGTGCCTCTGCGGGGTCAGTGGCACCTGCACCTGCCCTGCCAGGCCCCTGCTGGGCAAATCTGAGAATTCCGACTCAAGAACTATAGTTTGTTACGTGTTGTTTTTTGCTTTGGGGCTCAGTGGGAAACTCACCAGTCATCTGCGTGAGAGCCTGGGGCTTCCTGTCACTTTAAAGGATGTGAGAAGAGGAGGGAAAGAAAAGACTGCAGCAGCACAGCACCAGACCTTCCTCCACTTGGTGGGGCCTTCTAACCACGAATAGTGAACAGTGCAATTAACAAGTAAAATCTCCAGCTGGGAGGACCCTGAGCTCCCCTAAGCCCGTGGCCTCCAAATGGTACTTACCAAGTCCATCAGTAAGCCGTGCATTTTACAACGTAACAGCCCAGGACACCCTGCATTGAAAAGGCTCAGGAAGCATACTTACCTTTACTATGCATAGTGCATTTTGACACTTCCATTACTTTTTATTCTGTTCTAAAAAACAAACAAACACACAAGCTTGCCACAACTTAATAACTACGATTCACAGTTCATTAATGGGTCACCACCTAGTTTGCAAAACAATAGCCTAGCCCTCAATTCTCTGAGAAGAAACAGAGGACAAAGAAAGAACAAATTTGCCCAATAACAAATAAGGGGCAGATTCAGATCTAGGATCTAGAATCCAGGTCTCTGATGCCCAGTCTTAGCACTTCAAGCCCTCCTCTGGGCTCTGTACCAAGTTCTTTTGCACCAAAGCACACAGCTCTTTCTCTGTGGCCCAGATCTATATAGGGCAGACTGTCAGGATCTGACTGCAGGCCCCTCTGTGCCCTGCAAGTAAGGTTGTATCAGTTGCTGTTTCTCTTACAATAAAGTTCAGTTCCAGCACTAGGCGGCAGCAAAGAGAAGCAAACTGCCTTTATAGTTGGGAGGAAAAAGGAGAAAGTAGGCTCTGGACAGTCCCAATAACCTAATAGGTAAATGAGTAGCGTTCACATTTGCTTGAGATCAAAAGCCAAAAGGCAATGTTTTGCCAAAGACCTTTAGGACTTAATTTTAAAGGTTAAGGAGGGCCAGGTGTGGTGGCTCACACCTGTAATCCCAGCACTTTGGGAGGCTGAGGCAGGAGGATTCCTTGAGTCCAGGAGTTTGAGACCAGCCTGATCTTGTCTCTATTAACAAAAAAAAACAAAACATTAGCTGGGTGTGGTGGTGCACATCTGTGGTCCCAGCTACTTAGGAGGCTGAGGCACGAGGATCCCTTGAGCCCAGGAGGTCGAGGCTACATGAACTGTAATTATACCACTGCACTCCAGCCTGGGTGACAGAGCAAGACCCTGTCTCAAAATAAATAAGGGCAAAGGGCATTGGGGATACTCTAGACTAAACAATACCTGATGCACTATTTGTTGAATGAGTGTTAATTGATAAAAATATAAATCCATATAATCTTCCTAGAAGATATATGCATTATATTTTAAATTTTTTAAATGTTCAAACCCACTCATCCAGAAATTCTACTAAAAGGAATGAATATATAAAGAGCTAATTTTATACATACAAAGTTGGTCACCACAACATTTTATATTTTTTGACAGAAAGCCCTAAATAACATCAACATGGAATTTGGTGTTTTTGCTTTGTTTTGTTTTGTTTGAGATGGAGTCTTGCTCTGTTGCCCAGGCTGGAGATCAGTGGCGTAATCTTGGCTCACTGCAATCTCTGCCGCTTGGGTTCAACCAATTCTCCTGTCTCAGCCTCCCCAGTAGCTGGGATTATGGGTGAGTGCCACCACACCCATCTAATTTTTTGTATTTTAGTAGAGATGAGGTTTCACCATGCTGGTCAGGCTGGTCTCAAACTCCCGACCTCGTAATCCACCTACCTCGGCCTCCCAAAGTGCTGTGATTACAGGCATGAGCCACCATGGCTGGCCAGAATTAGTTTTAAATCTTGCATACACCAAAACCAAAAATGTAATACTACACAGCCAGCAGGTATGATGGTGTCAAAAGTGAAAAGCAGTTTACAAAATGCTACATGTAGTATGCTCTCACTCGTGTGAAGTGCCCAGGGATTCTCTAGTAATGGGGTGAACGTGGGGTGCCTCTCTAAAGAATGGAGCCATCGTTCAGAATCACCCGGGGAGATTTTTTCAACCACAGTCTTCCCCAGCCACTCATCCCAGGAAACTGTGATATGTCCCTCTGGGAGATATGGTTACATTTGACAATCGTTTCAGGAAGGGAAAAGGCTAGAGAACTGCTGGAGGTGTACACATATCCATTTGTGTGTATATGCATGTGGGATGCTAGGGGGATGCTCACCAGAATGACAGCATCAGTCTTCTCTGAGTGGTGAGATTTCAAGTGTTTTTCAGTAATAATAATAATGATAATAGTAGTACTTCTAATAATCATGATAAAAATAGCTTGTTTAATCATCCACCTGTTGAAGGACATCTGGGCTGTTTTGAATTCTCACCTATTACAAATAAAGCTGCCATGAACATTTGTGTACAGGTTTTGGTGTGAACATAAGTTATAATTTCTCAGACATAAATGCCCAAGAGTGCAATTAAGGCTTGTTTTACTGCCTAGCATATGGCCTATCCCAGATGTTTCATGTGCACTGAAGGAGGTATATTCTGTTGTTGGATAGAGTGTTTGTTTCACTGATGGCTGTTAGGTCCAGTTGGTTTATAGTGTTGTTAAAGTTTTCTGTTTCTTTGTCTATCTTCTGTCCCATGGTTCTGTCTATTTTTGGAAGTGGGATATTGAAGTCCCCAACTATTACTGCTGAATTGTCTATTTCATTTCCGTCAGATTTTGCTTCATGTATTTTGGTGCTCTGATATTAGGTTCATATATGTTTATAATTGTTATATCTTTCTGATGAATTGAACTTTTTGTCATTGTAAAGTGCCCCTCTTTGTCTCCAGTCACACTTTTTATTTTGAAGTCTGTTTTGTTTGATATCAGTCAGTATAGCTACTCCAGTTTTCTTGTGGTTGCTGTTTGCATAATAAATATTTTTCCACTTTTCTACTTTCTATTTGCATCTTTAAATAAAAAGCATGTCAGATAATCTCTGTCTCTAAGAACAGGCAAAGATTTCATGATGAAGATGCCAAAAGCAATTGCAACAAAAGCAAAAATTGACAAATGGGATCTAATTAAACTAAAGCGCTTCAGCGCAGCAAAAGAAACCATCAGCAGATTAAACAGACAACCTCCAGAATGAGAGAAAATTTTTGCAAACTATGCATCAAAGATCTAATATCAAGCATCTATAAGAAACAGAAGTTTGACCTTTGTCTAATATCCAGCATCTATATATAAGTTTGAAAGTACGATGTCGGATGTGTGCTATAAGGATAGATGCTCTCATTTGTGTAAAGTGTCCAGGGATTCTACAGGTCTTGCACATGTTCCCCTGAACTTAAAATAAAAGTTTACAAAAAAGCATGTCTACTGTAGACAGCATATATAGTTAGATGATGTGGTTTTTTTTCCCAGTCAGATAATCTCTCTCTTTTGATTGAATTGTTTAATCTATTCACATTTATCGATATGGTTGGATTTACATCTGCCATTTTACTTTTTGTTTTCTATGTCTCATGTCTTTTTTGTTGCCCCATTGCAAAGTGAGCAAAACATGAACAGATATTTTTCAAAAGAAGACATACATGCAACCAACAAGCATATGAAAAAAACCTCAATATCCCTGATCATTAGAGAAATGTAATTCAAAACTACAATGAGACACCATCTCACATCAGTCAGAATGGCTATACTAAAAAGTCAAAAAAAATAACAGGTTGCAAGGTTGCAGAGAAAAAGCGACGCTTATACCAAGCTTGTCCAGCCTGCAACCCCCAGGCCGCATATGGCCCAGGAGTCCGGCTTTGAATGCAGCCCAACACAAGCTTTTAAACTTTCTTAAAACATGAGATTTTCTTGTGATTCTTTTTTAGCTCATCAGCTATTGCTGGTGTTAGTGTTCTTTACGTATGGGCCAAGACAATTCTCCTTCTCCCAGTGTGGCCCAGGGAAGCCAAAAGATTGGATACCCCTGGCTTACACACTGTTGGTGGGAGTGTAAATTAGTTCAGACATTGTGGAAAACAGTGTGGGAATTCCTCAAAGATGTAAGAACAGAACTACCATTCAATCCAGCAATCCCATTACTAGGTATTTACCCAAATAAATGTAAAGACATATGCATGTGAATGTTCATTGCAGCACTATTCACAATAGCAAAGACATGGAAACAGCATAAATGCCCATCAATGGTAGACAGGATAAAGAAAATGTGGCACATATACAGCATAGAATACCATGTAGCCACAAAAAGAATGAGCTTATGTCCTCTGCAGGAACATGGACGGAGCTGGAGGCTATTATCCTTAGCAAACTAACACAGGAACAGAAAACCAAACACAGTACGTTCTCACTTACAAGTGAGAACTAAATGATGGGAACACATGGACACAGAGAGGGAAACACACACACTGAGGCCTATCTGAGGGTGGAGGTGCAAGGAGGGAGAGGATCAGGAAAAATAACTAATGGGTACTAGACTTAATACCTGGGTGATGAAATAATCTGCACAACAAACCCCCATGATACAAATCTCCCTATGTAACAAACCTGCACTCGTACTTCTGAACTTAGAAGTTAAAAATAAGCATGTCTTCTGTAAACAGAGTATATAGTTAGATCATGTTTATTTTCCCAGTTGGATAACCTGTCTTTTGATTGAATTGTTGAATCTGTTCATATTTATTGACATAAGTGGATTACATCTGCCATGTTATTTTTTGTTTTCTGTGTCTTCTGTCGTTTTAGTTCGTCATTGACTGCTTTCTTTTGCATTAAATGCATCTTTCTGATGTAGCATTTTAATTTCTTTTCTGTTTTTAGGAGCCACAATCCAAGGAAATATTTTAATTTATTAATAATATTTTTCACTATATTTTTGAGCTGTTGTTTTAGTGGTTACTCTAGGATTTGCTATATACATCTTAACTCATCAGAATTAGCTTTAGGTTTACGCTAGCTTAATTCCAGTGATATATAGAAATGTTACTCCTATATAGTTCTGTTCTTTCTCCTCCCTTCTTTGTAGTATTATTATTACATCAGGAGACTTTTTATTTATTTGTTTTTTTGAGAGACAAGGTCTCACTCTGTTGTCTAGGCTGGAGTGCAGTGGCATGATCATGGCTCATTGCAGCCTTGAACTCCTGGGCTCAAGCAATCCTCCTGCCTCAGCCTCCCGAGTTGTTGGAACTACAGGTCCCAGCTACTTGGCCACCACACTTAGATAATTTTTAAATTATTTGTAGAAGTAGGAGTCTTACTATGTTGCCCAGGCTGGTCTCAAACTCCTGGGTTCAAGTGATCCGCCTGCCTTGGCTTCCCAAAGTGCTGGGATTACAGGTGTGAGCCACAGCACCTGGCTGAGGAGCTTTTTAAACAAACAGATTTCTGGTCTCTGCCCTAGACCTGCAGAATCAGAATCTACATTTTTTTAAAGTCCCCAGGTGATACTGATGATTGGCAAGTTTGGGGATCTCTTTTCTAGAGGGCGAGGAAACTGAGGCTGAGATGTGGCACCAGTTGTACTCCCAGGAGATGGCAGGCTGTGCCCAGAGCCCAGGCATTCTAGCTCCCAACCTGTACTTTTCCCCACACACCCTGCTGCTTCCCCATGGGACTGCCTTGTGACCTCTCTGTCAGTTTCCTGCTTTTGGCGCCTGCCAGCTTTTCAGAGAGGTGAAATGAATTAGGAATTAACAGGGGAATCAAATGCTCCTCTTATTATTGATTATTATAGATTATTGTGCCTTCATGGAGATTTTATTTATTTATTTATTTATTTATTTATTTATTTATTGAGATGGAGTTTTGCTCTCGTTGCCCAGGCTGAAGTGCAATGGCACGATCTCGGCTCACCACAACCTTTGCTTCCTGGGTTCACAAGATTCTCCTGCCTCAGCCTCCCGAGTAGATGGGATTACAGGCATGCACCAACACACCCGGCTAATTTTTTATATTTTTTAGTAGAGATGGGGGTTTCTCCATGTTGGTCAGGCTGGTCTCGAACTCTGACCTCAGGCGATCTGCCCACCTCAGCCTCCCAAAGTGCTGGGATTACAGGCATGAGCCCCTGCGCCTGGCCCATGGAGATTTGAGGGGAAAGTTGGAGACCTTGTACAACCTTGTCCATGATGACCAACAAGGACTTGGATGAGTCATTCCAAGAAGGGCTTACTCCCCTTTGTTACCTATGAAGAACTAATATAATAAACTGAAGAATAATCCACCCACTCATTCGTCATTTATTAAGTGTCTAGTAGATGCCAAGAGTTTGGGCAGGCATTAGAAATAAAAAGATGAATGAGATGCAACTCCTGTTCTCAAGCTGCATAGAAAGAACAATGAATTAAAGAATGCATGGAAAATATTTAACCTATTCAAAAAGTTTTGTAAACAGATTTTTTATAATAACTTATATGGTAGCAACATCTGATTAAACCTGAAAATATTTGGTGGGAAAACCTGAGCTGAACTGACACGCAAGCTAAGGAAATGAATTACAGCTTTATTTATCTCATTTAGTGTGAATATTCATACATTTTACTGCATACATATTAATGTGTTTGATTTACAAGGTTATGCCTCAGACCTCACTGGAGTTGTGACATTATGTATAGTATCTGAACCAAATTATCTTTCTAAAATCTGAAAAATTATGAATTCTAAAATACATCTGGCTTAAGGATTTCAGATAAGGAATTTTGTATCTGTATATATATATATATTTTTTTTTTCTATATATATATATTTTGAAACAGAGTTTTGCTGTTGTTGCCCAGGCTGGAGTGCAAGGGCATAATATCAGCTCACCGCAACCTCCACTTTTGGGTTTAAGCAGTTCTCCAGCCTCAGCCTCTCAAGTAGCTGGGATTACAGGCACCCGCCACCATGCCCAACTAATTTTTGTATTTTTAGTAGAGAGGGGGCTTCACTGTGTCAGCCAGGCTGCTCTTGAACTCCTGACCTCATGATCTGCCTGTCTCGGCCTCCCAAAGTGCTGAGATTACAGGCATGAGCCACTGTGCCTGGCCCTATCTGTATTTTTTTTAAGTTCCCTTTGGTTCAGGAGGAATTCCAGAGCATTGAAGTTCATGGCCATAGTATAAGCCAGAACTTCCAGAAAGAGCCTCTGAATGACCACTGGAATACAAATGTAAGAGCTGCAGCATTTCCATGTGGGTCAGTCAGGCTACAGCCCTTTATCGCCTATTGCTACAGAGCACTGGACTAAACTTGGCTGGTGAATCTTCTATAGCACCACCCCATAACTTTATATACGTTCTCACCAACTTTGGCAAAGGGCCAAAGAAACAACCGGGCCTGTACTTACCCCACAAAGGCAGGGTGGACCCCTCTGCAGGTGCTGGGCAGTGACTCTGAGCCTCTGTTCAGCCATCAGTTCCCAAGTGGGGTTGGGGTTTGACAGGAGGGAACAATTTCCCCAGCAGCTACGTGCAACTCGGCAGTGGGAAATCCAAGCATGAAGACATGGGGAGTCCAGGCCGAGAGGTAGGCAGCAGGGTGCAAGTCCAGACAGGGGGCTCAGGACAGGGCTTCGGTGCCAGAGAAGGGGACAGGCAAGGGCAAGCCAGCACTCCATCTGAGAAGCTGCCAAGGCAAGAGCTCGGTCAGTGGAGGCAGTACAGACACCGGTTACCTGCCTGAGATTAAAGCAGGAACTAGGCTTCGGGAACGAGGCTGGGCCTTCTCAGTAGCAAGGCTGCCTGGATTTGAGTTGCACTCTAGAGAGCTAAGTCTCTCCCTACCAAGGTCTCTCCCTACCAGCACCTGAGACTGAACATGGACCAGATTCTAGGAAGGTTCCCTCTGTGGGCAGGGCCTGACACCAGAGACCAAAGGTTCACAGAGAAGAGATATTAGGAATCCCTCCAGTTCTAGATACCATAGTGACTTGGGTTGGTCCAGTAGATAATATGTAACAGATAATGTGCAATAGATAATGACCTTGCCCACAGAAAGGTTTGACCTTTGCCCAGATGCTGAGAGGTAACCCCTAAGCCCGTGGAATATCCTGCCTGATAAAGGTGCCTTTGTTTATCTGCACACATAAGGGTGGGCCAGGAGAGATCAGGTGTGATCAGTTCTGTGTCTAGTCTATAGCCATGCCAGGTAGTTTGAAAGTTAACAAGGCAGTATATGGAGTTTGGGCAGGAAGAAGGTGTTAAATCACACAGTATCAGTTTGGTTTCTGGAGGGGCTGGAGACTAAGGTGAGCCATGTGTGTGGTCAGCCGCACCTACATGATTGACTCCCAGTAAAAACCCTGGGCACCAAGGCTTGAGTGAGGTCCCTGGCTGCCAGTACTCTCCGTGTGCTGCCCCATATCACTGCTGAAAGAAGCAGGCACTGTCCACACATCTTTTCTGGGAAAGGACAACTGGAAGCTCACACCTGGTCTCTCCTGGCCCAGCCTTATGCGTATAATGGTTTTTCTGAGTTCTCCAAGTCCTGCTGGTAAATCACCGAACATGCAGGCGGCCTTGGGGATCTCCCAAACTGCAGTCCCATTTTCCTCCCTAAAACAGACCCCAGATGGACCCTGAATGCCAGGCCTTTTTGTGTCATTCTTACTCCTCCAGGCGTTCCACCATCTCAAGTGCCTCAGTGACCAGCTGAATCCCTCTGCAGATCAGCGCGCCACAGCGGCCAGTCTCTTCTTCCCCACGGCTGGGGCCAGTGGGAGACAGTGCCACTATGTGAGTGTTCCATCTGCACCCGGTCGCAGAGTTCTGTGTCTATTTCTGGCTTCCAGGCCACTTTCCAACAAGAAGTCCAATTACGGAACTAAAAATGTGATTTGGACATTGTATATTAGCAATGATTTTATGAGTTCCTGTATAAATAACTCACCCTTAACCCCCACCAGTGGAGGAGCTGCCTGATCACTGTGAGATCTCCAGCAAGTCCCTTCTCATCTGCAGGCTTCAGCTTCCTCCCTGTAAACTAATAACCTGCCCTGCAGACTCTATTGCTCATGAAGATTAATTATAACCTAGTGTCTGTAAGTGCTTTGTGTTATGCAAACTTCAGGAAAGGACATTTTCAGAGACAGCATCGAGGGTTCCACCCTGACTGGTTTTGGGGAAAAGTGAAAATTTTTGTCTGTGTTTCCTATGCCTCCATTTTCCTTAGAAAAATATTTTATTAGCAGCAAACTAAAATAACAACCTTCAAGAAAATTTAAAAAATAGAATGTAGAGCAGGAGAGTACATTCACTCATGCTTTTGTGAGTTGCCCATCCCTATTTCTTTATAAGCATATTTTTGATTGCCTGTAAAACAGAAAAATGCCCTCTTCCCTTCACATTTTCACATAAACCCCTTCTTCTTTTCACCAAGGGAAGTCAACCTTGGTCGTGATTTCACTTTCACTGTGATCCTTGCCCCGATCCCCATAATTCTGGGGGCTTTCCTGCCCCCTGGTCCCCTCCCTTGGTTGTCCCAGCTGATCCCTGCATGGCGCAGACACAGCGTTCTCGTGAGTGAAGCGTTTTTCCAGAGCAACCGCAGCCCAGGTGGTGAGATAGGCGTCATTACCCTGTGGGTTCCTGCAGGTGCCACAGCCTGATCCCTCTCAACTTCTCTAATGAGCTGGAAGACAGGAAAATTAACCTCATGAATATGCAGGTACCATTTCCTGAGATTGGGTCCGTCCTCATCTCTTCTTTCTAAGACATCCTCGATCCCTCTTCCTTTTTTTCCCCATGTTGCTCCCCACCCAGAAGAATCAATAGGGACCAGAAGGATGAAAAAGCCTTTTCACTACCAACCCCTAGGAAAAGAAGCAATTCACAAAAAGCTAAAAATCTGAAGTTTTAGCCCAGACAGTCATGTAGACTTAGCTTTCTACTCTAAAATTATCTACATTTGCTTTAAGACATATGCAGTTGATCCTAGAGCAATGTAGGTGTTAGGGACTCTGACCCCTGCACAGTCGAAAATTTGTGTATCTTTTGACTCTCTAAAAACTCAGTTACTAATAACGTACTGTTGACCGAAAGCCTTACCAATAATGTAATAGGCAATTAACACACATTGTATGTGTTAATGTATTATATGTACATTATATATTTTATATGTTATATGTATTATGTACTGTATTCTTATAATAAAGTAAGCTAGAGAAAGGAAAATGTTAAGAAAATCTGGCCAGGTACGGTGGCTCATCCCTGTAATTCCAGCACTTTGGGAAGCTGAGAAGGGCGGGTCATTTGAGGTCAGGAGTTCAAGACCAGCCTGGCCAACATGGTGAAACCCCATCTCTACCAACAATACAAAAATTAGCCAGGCATGGTGGCACATGCCTGTAGTCCCAGCTACTCGAGAGGCTGAGGCAGGAGAATCGCTTGAACCCAGGAGGCAGAGATTGCAGTGAGCCGAGATTGTGTCAATGCACTCCAGCTTGGTGACAGAACAAGACTCCATCCCAAAAAAATTTTTTAAAAAATTGTTTAAAGTAAAGAAAATCTGGCCAGGGATGGTGGCTCATGCCTGTAATCTCAGCACTTTGGGAAGATGAGGAGGACAGATCATCTGAGGTCAGGAGTCCAAGACCAGCCTAGCCAACACGGTGAAACCCCATCTCTACTAAAAATACACAAATTAGCCAGGCATGGTGGCGGGCACCTGTAATCCCAGCTACTTGAGAGGCTGAGGCAGGAGAATCACTTGTACCCAGAGGTGGAGGTTGCAATGAGCCGAGATCACACCACTGCCGTGCAGCCTGGGTGACAGCGCAAGACTCCATCCTTGCTCCCCCCAAAAAAAATGTTAAAGAAGAGAAAATGTACTTATTTATTACTCATTAAGCAGAAGTGGATCATGATAAAGCCCTTTATTCTCTTGTTATCTTCATATCAAGTAGGTGAGGAGAAGGACGAGGAGGGTTTGGCCTTGCTATCTCGGGGGTGGCAGAGGTGAGAGAAAATTCACATATAAGTGGACTCACACAGTTCAAACCCATGCTATTCAAGGGTCAGCTGAACAGGCACATCTCATTTATTGTGCTTCATTTTATTGCACTTCACAGATACTGGGAAGATGCCCTCTAGAACTTTCATAGCTGCAGAGGAAAAGTCAATGCTTGGCTTCAAAGCTTCAAAGGCAGACTCTGTTGTTATGAGCTAAGGTAGCTGGTAACTGGAAGTGAAACCCAACACTCATGTACCATTTTGAAAATCCGAGGACCCTTAATAATAATGCTAAATCTACTCTGCCTGTGCTCTGTCAGTGGAACAGCAAAGCCTGGATGACAGCGCATCTGTTACAGCATGGTTTACTGAATATATACGTGTGTGTGTGTGTGTGTGTGTGTGTGTGTCTGTGTGTGTCTGTGTGGAGAGAGAGAGAGAGAGAGGGTCTCACTCTGTTACCCAGGCTGGAGTGCAGTGGCATGATCTCAGCTCACTTCAGCTTTGACCTTCTGGGCTCAACTGATCTTCCTACCTCAGCCTCCTGAGTAGCTAGAACTACAGGCACACACCACAACACCTGGCAACTTTTTTTGTTTGTTTGTTTTTGTAGAGACAAGGTTTTGCTAAATTGCCCAGGCTGGAGAGTTTACTGAATAGTTTAAGCCTATTGTGAGGCCAACAGCTGAGAGAAAAAATTCCCTTCAAAATATTATTGCTTATTGACAGTAGACCTGGTCACCCAAGAGTTCTGATGGAGATGTACAAGGAGACGAATGTTGTTTTCATGCTGCTAGCTCAATATCCATTCTATAACTCATGGATCCAGGAGTAATGTTGACTTTTGAGTCTTACTATTTAAGAAATATGTTTTCTAAGGCTATGGCTGCCAAAAATAATGATTCTTCTAATGGATCTGGGTAAAGCAAATTGAAAACATTCTGGAAAGGGTTCACCATTCTAGATGCCATTAAGAACACTCATGATTCACAGGAAGAGGGAAGAAGTTGGTTCCACTCCTAATGGATGACTTTGAGGGGTTGAAGACTTCAGTGGAGGAAGTCATTAATTGCAGATGTGGTAGAAATTGTAAGAGAACCAGAGTTAGAAATGGAGCCTGAAGATGTGACCAAATTGCTGCAATCTCATGATCAAACTTAAATGAATGAGGGGTTGCTTCTTATGAATGAGCAAGGAAAACGTTTTTGTTTTGTTTTGTTTTGTTTTGTTTTGTTTTGTTTTGTCTTGAGACAGAGTCTCAGCTGTTGCCCAGGCTAGAGTGCAGTGGCACTCAGCTCACTGCAATGTCTGCCTCCCAGGTTCAAACAATTCGTGTGCCTCAGCCTCCCGAGTAGCAGAGACCACAGGCGCCTGCCACCACACACAGCTAATTTTTGTATTTTTAGTAGAGACAGGGTTTTACCATGTTGGCCAAGCTGGTCTCAAACTCCTGACCTCAAGTGATCTGCCCACCTCCACCTCCCAAAGTGCTGGGATTCCAGGTGTGAGCCATCACACCTGGCAAAAGTGGTTTCTTGAGATGAAATCCACTCTTGGTGAAGATGCTGTGAACATTGTTGAAATGACAATAAAGGATTTAGAATATTACATAAACTTAGTTGATAAAGCAGCAGCAGGTTTTGAGAGGACCAACTCCAAGTTTGAAAAGAACCTCTACTGCGGGTAAAATGCTGTCAGACAGCATTGCACGCTACTTTAGTAAAAGGAAGAATCAAGTGATGAGGCAAACTTCACTGTTATTTTAAGAAATTGCCATGGCCATGTCAACTTTCAGCAATCACTACCCTGATCAGTGAGCAGCCATTAACACGAGGCAAGACCACACACCAGTAAAAGGGTCACGACTCACTGAAGCCTCAGATGATTGTTAGCCTCTCTTAACAATAAGGTGTTTTTAAATTAAGGTCTGCACATTGTTTTTTTAAAGTGTGCTATTGTACACTTGATAGACTATAGTATAGCGTAAATGTAACTTTTTTTTTTTTTGAGATGGAGTGTCACTCTGTTGCCCAGGCGCAGTGCAGTGGTTTGATCTCGGCTCACTGCAACCTCCGCCTCCCAGGTTCAAGCAATGCTCTGCCTCAGCCTCCTGAGTAACTGGGGTTACAGGCGCCTGCCACCACGTCCAGCTAATTTTTGTATTTTTAGTAGAGACGGGGTTTCACCATCTTGGCCAGGCTGGTCTTGAACTCTGACCTTGTGATCCACCTGCCTTGGCCTCCCAAAGTGCTGGATTACAGGCATGAGCCACCACACCCATCCTAAATGTAACTTATATAAGCAGTGGGAAACCAATAAATCTGTGTAACTTGCTTTATTGAAATACTCCCTTTATTGTAGTGGTCTGGAGCCAAATCTGCAATGTCTCAGAGGTATGCCTGGTAGTTTTTGGTTAAAAGCACAGACTCTGAGGCCAGGCGCAGTGGCTCACGCCTGGAATCCCAGCACTTTGGGGGAACAAGGCAGATGGATCACTTGAGATCAGGAGTTCAAGACAAGCCTGGCCAACATGGTGAAACTCGGTCTCTACTAAAAGTACAAAAATTAGGTGGGCGTGGTGGCACATGCGTGTAATTCCAGCTACTCAGGAGACTGAGGCAGAAGAAATGCTTGAACTTGGGAGGCAAAGGTTGTAGTGAACCGAGTTCATGCCACTGCCTTCCAGCCTAGGCAACAGAGCAAGACTCCATCTCAAAACAAAACAAACAACAACAACACAGCAACAAAAAACCCCCCAAAAACAAAAACAGCACAGACTCAGAACCATACCACATTAGTTCAAACCCAGCTCTTCAGTTTGCCAGCTGGGAGACCTCGGTAACATATTTAACCTCTGTCTTTAGCCTAGGCTTTCTCATGACATTGTAGCAGTGATTCAGTGTGTTTTATCTGTTGTCATGTTCTTAGAGACAGGCCTTAGCTATTCTTATTTCAGCATAAAAATATATAAAATTACCTACTAGCTAGATTATGAAACTTTCCCTATTCTATCCATGTTCTCATTAAATCTGAGCAAAAACTATGATCCACGAAGATATTTCTTGTTCTAGAATCCTTGGCATAGCACTGATACCCCATGTCGAAATGCATAGAAGCAGAGAAAAGTTGGCCCCAGAGCAATCCCAGCCAAAGTCCCTGCAGCAGGGTGTTTGATACCAACTAGACCAATGATAAAACCCTTTTGTCTGGCACCAAAGCCCAGCTCAACCTTGTGTGACCACAGGTTTCCATCTCTTACTGCTCCTGAACACAGGCCTGTTTGTCAGCCATGGTACTGTCTTTGCTCACGTTGAGTTCAGTTTGGTGAATATTTACCGAGGAAGGGAATGTGGAAGGCAGGATAAAGGAAGTTGCCAAGCCAGGATGTGTCCCATGTAAAGCCACATCAGACCCTGGCCTGACTCACAGATACTTTGAGTGTAACTCCTTCACAGAATAGTCCTCCCTGAGGCAGAGAAGGGCTTTGTTCCCCTTGTAAGTCATCAATGGCCACTGCAACCTCCATCCATCTCAGAAAGAGGCAGGTCCTGCAGTGGGATCAGGGGTTCAGGGAGGGACACAGGTGGGACCCCTTTCCCATTCATTGCACCACTCACAGCAGCTGGGGAATGGGAGAACCAGCTCTAAAGTGGATATGGCTGGGTCACTAGCAGTGTCTACGACATCTGGTTTCCAGTTTTTAAAAACACACATCATGCATCATGAGGTTGCTATGGGAGCTGTGACACAGAAATTCTAAGCTGGAAGTGGCAATAACAACAGGGACACAGACACGTGACTGAGTGGCTCCAGGGCAATAATGTGCCGGAACCAGCTTATGCCAGCTCACAGGAGCCCATGATTAAATTTTCAGAAACTTCGCAAGCCAGCTGTGAGAGATAGCCATCGGGAAACGTTAAATTGCATAAACTTACAATCAAATAATTACATTAAAAGAAAAAGTAGAAATAACTCAAAGCTCATCATTTTCTAATGATTTTACTGTGTTTTACTATCATCTATGATCTTGAGGTTATTTATGTTCACAGTAGCTGTATGGTAGAAATGTGATCTAATGGTCTCTCCTTTATAGCATTGAGTGACATCATGTTGGCATCTTGAAATTGACCATGGTAGGAGAATTTACACCACAGAAATCAGAAAATGTTAAATCTTAGGGCTATTTTTCTTTCCAGTGAACCAGTTGTTAAATATTTACCAGGGCACCACTGATTCAGATGGACTCATTCTCCCCGTAACATGCACCAACACACACAATAGCCGAATGCTTATCCATGGGGAGGTTCTTCCTGGGCAAGGATAGATGAGCAGCTTTTGTTTGCTCTTGGAGTTTTTTAAAGATGAGTCTCAGTAAGAGAAGGGGTTTCTTTTTTCTTACTCCAACATCTTTGCAGGTAGAATTCACCTGGTCAGAGCACTTGGTTTGTATGAAACAGAGGGAATTTATGGTCCATGAAAATGTCTCAGGTACCTTTAATATTTTCCTTAAATGATAACTATTGATCAATTTGTTTAAAATGTTCTCTTGTGTCTGAAAGGATGTGGCACCACTTATTTCAGTCCCAGCTTCAATGAGGGGGTGAATGATGAGGACTTATTACAAGTCAGAAAGTGTCTAAGGAAATATAAGGAAAATATCATTTACTCCAGCTCCTAACACCTAAGAACTGAAGGAGTGAGTCTATTTGGAGGCCTGAGAAGGAACAAGATTTAATTATGAAGGCTATGTTATTTATAAAGCTTAACAGAGAAATTCTTTGTTGCTAATGAAGCCTTAGAGGACCCTTAAAAGGAAGCCTGCACAATAACATGTGAAACTGTGACAAATCTTGTATTTAGAAGCAGACACCACCCCATCTGCCACTGTCAGATCCACTCTCCCAGGTCTACCCAGAGGAGGTGGGAGGCAGGAAGGCCACCCACCTCGGGGCCTGGCCTCTCCCCGTGAGCTCAGGTGCGCAGCTTGCAGACCTGAAATATAAAAGCTTATTTTAAACAGACAACTCCTCTTGCCCACTTCCCAGGGGTTCTGTGCTAATAAATTGGCATTAATAAGATAAACTAATTGGGGGTGTCCAGGCTCACAGGCTGGGCTCTCAGCTGCGACCTCCTGGCTTCATGCCCTACTCCGGCTGATCCTGACAGCCAGCAGAAATTGTGTTGGGGGTGGAGGCAGGGGCAGGACATGAGTCTAGGGCCTGGGGTCTAGAGTCTGGAGCGCAGTACCCCTGACTTGCTACAAAGTCAAGGTGAAGTCTCCTTTCCTTTTCCCCAGCCGGGTGGGTCTGGCCCAGTGCAGAAGGAGTCATCCTTAACCACTTGGACTTACAGTCCCTTGGCAGAATGAAATAATGCATTAATAGCCTGTAGGAAGTGAAAAAGACCCTCAAGGTACAGGGACCACATTTTCCTGATAGAAAACTGAGGTACTCTGGTAGGTGACAGCTTAAAAAAAGAAAACTGAGACACTTGGTGCAACATTTACTGTGTGCAAGAGGCAATGTCAGAAAGACAATTTAGAGGCTGAAATGTTGCAACGAATAGGACATCTCCGTGGTTTATTGAAAACAACAGAAAGGCCATCATAAATCTTATCTTACCCAGAAAAATCGGTGGTTGCTGTGATGGAGAACTTCTGTGGTTGCCAGGTGAAGACAAATATTTTCTTTGGCTGTATTTCAATAGCCGGCATGGTTATTTCTGTCTAAAATGTTTATTTCTCCAGGAAATAATTTTAGCCAAGTAACGTCCACTTCAAATATAAGAAGGGAAACAGACACTAGTTTTTAGGCTATGAGGACAGCCAAACATCTTTGTATTTCTCTTCTTAGGTCTGTTCATTCTCTATATATTTGATGATACCTAACCATAGTCTGTTACTTCATTTGGCCTGTATTTACTCATCAAGAGGCCATTCTTTACAATGTGTTTTCAGATGTTCTCATGCCTCAAATGTCTGTGTAATTCTTTGATTAGCAGCTAGCACAGCACCGCACACAGGGAGGTACTTCATTCGTACAGGCCCACTCTGAACAGTTATGCAGGTCACGCACTGCAAAAGTCCAGGTGGTGCCCATCATAATGTAGTCCAGTGCTGTTCAATAGAACTTTCTTCAATGATAACAATGTTCTTCAATCTGTGTCATTCAATGGCCGCTAAGCACATTGAGGTGAGGTAAGGTTGTGGTGAGCCGAGATGGTGCCATTGCACTCCAGCCTGAGCAACAAGAGTGAAACTCCATCTCAAAAAACAAAAAACCAAAAAAAAGTGTGTGGCACCTCCCCTTCCCTCTCTTCCTCCTGCTCCTGACATGTGAAGATGCCTGCCCCTGCTTTGCCTTCTGCCATGAGTAAAAGCTCCCTGAGACCTTCCCAGAAGCTGATGCTGCCATGCTTCCTGCACCACCTGCGGAACCATGAGCCAATTAAACCTCTTTACTTTGTAAATTCCCCAGTCTCAGGTATTTCTTTATAGCAATGAGAGGACAGACTAAGCCCTTTCATCAAGATAAAGACTCCAAAAATCCTACTTTTTGTAATATATTTACGCAGGTGAACTTTAAAGTAGTCTTTAAAGGTGGAAATGTTCTCTGCATAAAAGCAGGCGGCAGGGCAGTTCCACGCTTTGCCTCACTCTTAGAGAAGGGACAGGTCTGATACCCAGGCCTAGAATCACGGCTGGTTAATGGCTGTTCCAAAGCCTCTCTCTCCTCCTCCCTAACTTCCCCATTCACTGCAAATCTCAACCAGGAATGGAATCTCACCTACATACAGTGGAATACTAATTCTCTGTACCTCGGGGAGGTCTCCGCATCTGGAAGCTAACAGCTCTAACACAGGCACATTTCCAAATGACCTCATAAGCTCAGCTCTGTGGCTGGCCCTCAGCAGTGGTGGGCAAGAGGCAACTCCCAAGGAGATTTTTATTTTTTAATTTCAAAGCGGGAAGTAAGAAAGCAGATGGAAAGATGCTCTCCAGCTTGGAGCTGGACTGAGAGCCTCCTTTCCTTTCGGTACTCCCCAGCATGGGGGAAAGAAAATTCTGGGCACCTAAGAATCTGCCAGGTGTTGGGGGTGATGAGGGGCCTGCAGACAGTATGGAGTTTCCACACCTGCCACTGCTTTGGATCACCAGCACTTGTGCGTTGGCTAAATGGGAAAAGGACCAGAGCCCCTCTCCTGGCTCCCTCCCTCCTTCCCTTAATGCTGTGTACAAGCTGAGATGCAACCTTCCCTCTTGGCCAAGGAAGAGAGTAGAAGATGCTGAGGGAGAGATGAGAGACGAGATCAAAGAGTCTAGTGGCTTCTTGGGAAAGTGTGGGGAGATTTTGACCTTCCTAGTGGCTTTTCCCACTGGTTTTCACCGCACCTGCCTTCCTGCCCTCCTGCATTATGGGGGGCCTACATTCCTGGAACTTTCTAAAATTTACGCCTCTGCATTCCTTCTGAACATGCTACTCTGCTTGCTTTTCTGCATCCTTATCCACCTGCCTTGCTAGAGCTCAGCATGACTATCACTCTGCTCTTGTTCTTCCCCGTGATGGTGACACAGGATTGTTCCCTTGACCCCCTTTGTGGGCAGGAACTGGAGTGGCTTATTTCACTCAGCCTGCCAATGGCTACTCCTTGTGGAAGACAGTACGCGAGTGAGTGAGTGCAGGAACCAGAGCGAAAGAATGCTAAAGCTGGCCATCACTCCTCTCTGGTGGGAGCAAGCTCTGTGTGGGCCCTGCAGCAACATCCAAGCGTGTTACAACCAATGCTCTTTCAGCTCTGCTGTCCAGAGGTGGCCAAGTGCCAACCAGCTCAGTGGAGGGTCAGGGTGGCAGCCCCTGTCCTCTTGGCACCCAGGTTCTTGTCCAACGTCCACGAAGAATCAGGTCACATGAACTGTTTGAAAGGTGATGAATGCAGAAGACTTTATTGAGCAGTGGGTGGCTCTCAGCGGAAAGGGAGGCTGGAAAAGGGATGGGAAGGTGATCTTTCTCTGAAGCCTGGCTGTCTCCAGCTGGGCCCCTCTCTGAAGCCACATCATCTGAAGTTGGCCATGTCTATCCATAGTCTCTGATGTTCAGCTGCTTCTCTGCTCACCACTCAGCCACTTGTATCCTTGCCACTCAGCTGCTTGTGTTGCTCTGCCAGCTGAAGTCTTTTATGGGCACAGGATAGGGGCGGAGCAGGCCAAAAAGGCAACATTTGGGTGGAAAAATGAGGTCAGCTATATCCATTTAGGCCAGCAGTTCCAGGCTTAAGGGTGGGGTTGAGCTGGGAGCCCAGCCCTTCTCTGTCAGTGGCAGAATTTCTGTCCTTTCGCACTTGTCACACAATGGGTCGGCGTAAGG